>DWAV01000109.1:0-28550 GCA_018231305.1 Noctuana lactifera
TCTTTATTATTCGTGATAGGGCCACAGATAGCACTAGTTTCATAGTTGTAGTCGCACGTATTAGGTGGCCTGCATGCTCGTTGCTTATATACGATAAAAAAAAAAATCTGAATTTTTTTAACTTCTTAGCTACTAATTTTAATCCCGTCCGTCTTTTCGATGACAAACTCTTAGAAATGTCCCGGAATTCAAAAGCCTGTATCTGGGAACCCTAGTTACACAGTAGCTTGGGGGTCTTCAATTATGAACTATCAGAGTAGGAATAGAAGGTTTATTATACACAAGGGAGTGATCTGCGTTATAGCACTCACTTCGACTGACCACGACTAAACGCCTTGTTTAACAGGTAAAATTGTTTTTGCAGCAAATGGCAGGAAAAAGAACACCAATATGTCAAAACAAATATTGAACAAACAATATACGAAGGGGATTTTATGACACAAATAATCAACTACGCAAACCATTATAAAGTTTGTAAATTTAATATACTAATTATTAATTAATCAAGTAGGTGAACAATAATTCAACTACTTATATGGATGTATGTAATATTTTTTACATAGGTATATATACATCATCCAGACGAATTGGTTCTCAGCACCAGCCCGTCATTTACTTTCGACGTGGAGGGATCGGTGAAATTTGGATTGTCGGTTTGGAGCACCCGAATATCAGACGAGCTTCGACCGAAGTCAATGCTACTACGAAAATGCAGGTAAATAGCGGTGGCCACAACATCAGGATTCTCTTAGTGTTACAGAGGGCCAAAAAATCAATCCAGGTATTTACTTCATTAAATTACCACTTACCCACCTAACAATATTATTTTAGGTTTGTGAATGAACCATTGAGCAAGCGGTATCCAGTATATTCATACAACCATTGTATATTAGAGTGCAGAATTAAAATAATACTTCAACTTTGCGGATGTGTACCCCATTTCTATAAACCCTTAGGTAAGGTAACAAACTGTAAGGGTTTAATAATTGCGGAGCAAAAATAACACAGCTTACAGCAGTCTTCTATTAATTTACAGACAGTGAACGAGTTTGCACTATCAACGAATTAAAATGCGTTCTAAAATTTAAAAAAGAAATCATGTCACTAACATTACCCGATAACATTTTTGAAAGATACCCGCATTCCAAAAACTTCACCACAGCGTCACAGCGTCAGCAAGACTGTGGTTGTCTCAGTAATTGCGAAACAGATATTTACCGCAAAGATAGCGAAGTTTACACATTTGAAGAATCTACAGACAAGCTCCAGATTGGAATTACTACATTCCCAAAAATAAGGGTCGTCAGGGATATCATATTTAATTTAAACGACATATTGTGTGAGTATCTTATGTAATATTTAAAGTATAGGTATTTCATGTTATTTACTTTTTAAAAACAGTTTTTATTAAAAATAACAGATTTACTAAAAAGGTAACTTGAATTACGTTTATTTCAGTGAGGAGTGGAGGAGTCGTCAACCTTTTCATTGGAAGTTCTATAATGTCATTGGTTGAGTTAATTGTTATCATGATAAAATTGATAATATATAATATGATAACAAAATGTTAATAATGTAAGTATTGAAATTGAATAAAACTAGTATATTAATAATATCATATTGAACTTTGTTATTGTGTAACACATCAACACTAGGTATACAAGGACGAAAATAAAATGAAGTATTAACAAAATATATATTATATTTTATTAACAGAATTAATTGTACAATATTAGGTTACTGTATCACTTGGCATCGTTATTACTTCAACTGCACATTTCCATTCTCGACATCTGTAAACAATACGAAAGTTTTCTTGAATCTTTAATAAACATACCTACTTATCTTAATATCAAGTACATCTCTTTATCACACGACTTCATCTTCAATAAATTTTATTTTTCGGGGATGAATATCGGTATCTCGGAACAAATATGGAACATTCAACAATACAATTTTACGTATATGCAAAATTCCGATATTGAAATCGGAAATCCGATACTGGGATCTAATCGAAAACCTTAATCCTAATCGCAACGAATAAAAAAATTAAAAAGTGAAAATTAAAGGGATTTACTATATCTATTGTCTGTAGAGCTTTTTTTAAGTTATAATTAATTTAGTAGGTTCTTAAACGGATTACCTTACCTTGTTGTTAAATTTCATCATTTATAATTAGTTTATTTCATTCAAATGTTACTCTTTCTTAATCTTCTAAAGTTCTGTAATGGAGAGCATCTTAGTTAGAATAGTTAGTTTAATAGTATAAATACAACAAAATTATTTGCCTAAAATCAAGAAGTTGAGAAACAAATTTTTATTTTTACCTCATTCTCAGCGCGGTTACCGTATGTGGAAACCACAAAAAGCTTCAATAAACTTATTCATGAAGATTTCTGGAAATTATTTTGCCTGGTTTGAATAAACCTGTCTGAAAATAATTGCAGTATATTATGTATTTCAAATATGTTATAGTTTAATAATTTATACAGTTTAATTGGTTCAATTTTATCTTTAAAAGAGCTAAAGTACAGAAATACTAATGTGAATGAAATAAAAAAACAGTTAATTACAAAGTTGGCTCGTCGAAAATACCCCCATATGCACAACTTCTATAGTTAAACGTAGTCTTCAAGTGCCATACGAGACTGACCAACGCAACTGATTCACCATTTCGACCAACCGTGAATGATCTGTGAGAAATGTAAGATTAGATGCAACAAATTAAGAAGCATTATGCAAACAGTAACCACGTATAGTTGACAAGTATTACTCATCTACATTATTTTTTGTGCGGAAAACTGACGCCCATGCAAGCCGATCCAATCAAAAGAAAAATCCAAATTCGTAGACAAGAACACTTACCTAATGAAGAAACTACTTTTGAAATCGCTCTAGTAGACGCTTCCTTACACCGCTCACCAAACAAACACTTTCTTATGACACACTTTATGGATGAAAACCACAACTTTATAGAAACACACAAAATTAAATTAGGACTTAACAAGAACAATTGCAATTTTATCTCATTTGTTTTTTTTATAACTATCGGAATAATATTGAAAGCGGAGAGCGGAAAAGAATATAATCCGATAAATGATGTAAAAGCCACAATAAAATTCCGAATTCAATAGAATTCAATTTGAAACCACTTAGTGACATAAAAAAAAATCTTAAATGTATATTTGAACTAATGCACCTGCGTCTATGCGAGCTAGACAGATTTCATGACGAAGAAGTCAATGTCACGATATTCGATTAAGTAATTTGAGTTTCGTTACGACGTTGGGTATTAACATAATATAATATGATAACAAATACAGATTGTTTCATTGGTACAGCGACATTTTGTTCAAAATTCAGCGACAATTTACACCCCTTGACTTAAAACAGTTTTTATAAGATATTCTAATAGAAATGAATAAGTACAATTATTTGAAAAGAACGTGATTTCTTAAAAATAGACAAGTTACGCAAGCACTCTTATATATTGTTACGCCAACAACTCGAACCTACACTGACACAAACATTTTTACCACATTGACGCAATATCCTTTTAATTCTGCTGGCCATCAGATATCCTATAGGTACCTAACAGCGAAGAATCAAGACAAACTTGTTGCGCCGGAAGAAAATGCGCGAGCACGCTTTTGACAAAACCTAACTTAAAGATTTAGAGACACCCGTTGTAGATAATGTATCACATTGTAATAACCTACCAACATTTTGCATGCTAAATGATTTATGAACACGTTTGCGGATTGCGTCCAATTAACATCAACCTTGCGTCGATAACAATTTAAACACAACGAAAAGCTTTACTGATATTTCTAACTTTATTTCTATATAATGGTGTAATACAGCAATCAAATAGACACTTAAGCTAAACTAAGACACAAATAATTGTCATTTAATCATGTCAAACAACATCGAAGAGTGAAGATACGTCAGCAGTGGATGTGATTAAGACGATGGAAAGCAGTTTTCGAACGAACAGACCCAACGTCAATACCACATTCCTGAAAACACACAAACAATTTATGTTTAATATCCCTTCACGACAAGCGTCCGTCAAGTCTACAGCAGACGAGTGTACTTATTGTATTTCTATTTGGACTAGGTGACAGCTAAAGGAAAAAGTTTAACCAACAGCTGATACGCTTTTGCCCACAATTCAGAAAATTAACAACACGTAGAAAATTTCTCCCAAAAGCTAAATACCAGAAGAGTTAGTATACATTCGAAAACAAACTATAGATTACAGCATAAATTTTCACAAGTCGTGATACTTTTTCACCTCAATATCACGTAAGACAGAAGTTTATAAAGACGAGTTTGGAAACAAAATGAGACTAAAGCAATGCAAAGGTCAACAACCATGTTGAACCTTTGTGTTGTGACTGTACGTCCTTCTATGAGTTATAAACTGTTAGTATCATTATTTAAACCTAGATGAGCTACATACATAACAAAATTCACCTAACAAATTCTTTAGAAAATCGAGCTATCAAGAAATTTGAAATACTAAGGAAAAAATTGCAAAAGAACAATCCAAAGAGACCCACAATAAATTTTTCACAATAACCATAACATTCGTTTTCTTACCTTCTGTTTTTAAAAGAAGCGGACGTCTATCGTCCTACCGTCAATGCGAGTCCTGTCAAACATTTCTAAAAATAAGGTTAAGGAAAACATGTGGAACAACATTTTTATTATCATAAATATTTCACAATCCTAAACTACAGCCCGCAACTCTAGCACAAAACGACGGTCGTGGACGAAATAAAAAGTATAATAATATTAATAGGCATGACAGTAAGTACAAACTTTTAACATTTTTGTGATTTATCCCTGATAGGCAATATAAGGCAATTTGATAACACCTTTCGCCATGTTCCTTTTATCTAAATGCTTCCAATCGTTTCGGCATTTCAAAAATCAATTTAAAATGTCAGTAGAATAGGAAAATAACAAAAATCATTTTTATTTTTAAAGGATACTAATAGCTCTTTCTGCATCCCACTCTTTATGGAATCGAACAACAGCTGTATCAGGGGCAGTCATTTCAGCAAATTTTACATCCCCACATTCACTAAACTTTTCTCTGATCAGTTGCCAGGTAACTGTCGGTGGTAGCTGAAATAAATTTAAAAAAGGGAACAACATTTTTATAAATTACTCCCACTAAGCATATTGTTAACACATTTGAACAACTCACATTTGTGATAATGACCATGTCAGAAGTTTTTTCTCGGCTGACTTGCGGAACTGGTTCACGGCCGTAACCTTGGCCAGGAACATTCACGTTTCCCATTTGCCTGTTTGTTCCTGCAAGATAAATGTAAAGAGAAACATATAACACCCAACTAACCACGCCCGGGGTTGCTTAATCTGTAAGATCACTTGCGATCCACACTAGCAGCGAGGCTATGTGCTCTTTGCAGACTATGTAATCACATAGCAATTAATAAATTACCTGAAAGAGGCCCATGTGAGGTGGAGTTTGATCCCAGAATATTAGAGTTTAGACTCGAGTTTCCCATGACACTAGGCCCCAAATCAGAATTGCCCATCCCCAATTTACTGGAATTAACACCTGCTTGGGCTTGAACTTGAGCTTGAGCCTGTGCTTGGGCTTGAGCTGTGAGCACTGTTGCTAAATCATTTGCTGTAAGCCCTTGTTGTAGTAGTTGATTCTGCAAGGCACCCAGACCAGATAGCCCCAAAGCCTGAAACAGAGTATTTGTGAACACTGAATAGATAACTGGTAAAAACTTTCATACTCCAATTGTGCTTTGCCTTTTTAAATTGCATTCAATTAATTTAATAATTCCCTTACCTGCAAACCAAGACTGCTACCAAGAGTGTTGCTGCTACCAAGAGTATTAGCTGACAACCCAGGTCCTAGACCATTTAATGCAACAGATGCTGCTGGCACAGCTCCAAGAACACCAGCACCAATTGAAGGTCCCGCATTTGCAATATTTAGGCTGTTTGCGGAAGAAGTCTGAGGCAGATTCCTTGCTACATCTCTCAGTGGCTCCCCATTAGGTCCCAATCCCAAGCCAATACCTTTTAAGCCTTCTGGCAGCCTCAGTTCTGTTTTATCTGATGATCCCCTGTCCATGCGGACTGTCATTCTTCTGTCATATAACATTTGTTTATCAAACATTGATATTGCCTGGAAGTGATGGTTTCTATATAAGCTAAATCATATTACACCACTATGATTTCACATTAAATAAATATTTGTTTTACCTGTACTGCTTCAACTGGATGATCATATTCAATAACTGCAAAGCCTCTGCTGTTACCATCTTTATCTACAGCCAGATCAATGTTACGCACTTTACCTGCCATTTTGAATATTTCCTTGATCTTATGATGATCTGCTTTATAATCAAGCTGTAAATGCAAGTTCAAAATTAACAAAGAAATATTTTATCACAAGTAATAAAATTGTAACAATCAAACAAGACAATTTCATTAGTGTTTACTGTATTGTGACTTGCATGACTATTGAAGGGCAGGGATACGCAGTCTTATTAAAAATATGATAGTATTTAAGTGGTGCTCCTTAGGTCTTTTTATTTTAATGTACCTACATAATACTTACATTAGCAACAAATACTTTTTTAACAAGTGGTGGCTGCACATTAATTGATTCAAGAAACTGTAAACTTAAACCATAGGTATTAAAGTTCTCAGACTCTCTTGGTTTGTTTATCATACCTATTCCCCATCTGTAAAAAATAATTGAATCAAACAATATTGTAAATCATAATAGATTTATAGCAGCTCAGATTTAAAAATATGTATCTATAACCATTAAAATATAATTATGGCTATGGAAGATTCTAAATCAACCTCAATCTTTAAGAAACTATTCATGAATTTTTCTTTTGTGTTCATAAACTTTTTTTATATTTATTATGTTAATTAACTTTTATGTAATTATACATAACAATTTATAAGAAAAAATATACAAGACATAATAAGCAATTGTTTTGTAAAAGCTTCTATAAGATGGGTAATAGTTTAAGTTCTCACCCATCTTTTTCTTCCTGCCTGTTCCTGCCAGGGTTAACCCCTGGTCTTGGAATGTTTATTCTGTTTCGCTCATTGCCTGTAAGGTTTAAAAAAAACTCTGTTACAAAAGCACTGAACTAGAAAGCCAAGCTTAATGTTTCAAACACAATAACAAAGAAAATGAAAGTGGTGCTTTATTGACTACAATACTGTACTATCTGACTATCTAAACAAGTAGTTTTGAAAAGGCTATTTATAGTCCACTGAACCAGATATGACAGATAATAGTCACATTTTCTTTCAATTTCATAACTCAAACCAAGGCAATGTAAGTTTGATTAATTATAAGACAACAATAATGACCAGGATGAATAGGGACTTAACTATATAGGTTACCAGGTGCAATACCAATTTTTTAATACACCTAACATGCATATTAAAATATATTTATCACCAATAACTCCTGTATGAAAGAACACATTGGGACAAAACCTACAGGTATGTACCTGATGATCCTTCATGTAATAAAAAGAAATGAGATATTTGAGCTGAATATTTTTCATATCTGAGAAAAGGCTCATAACAAGGGTTGATTATTTTCAAAAATTGTTTTAATATTATACCTGTATGTTCTAGTAGACTTTTTAGTTATAGCGGTGTATTGACATCACAATTGAATGAGCGTGTACAGTGCATATAAGCCTAATTTTAGATTTTTTTAATAGACTTAACACAAATTTGCAAGAATCTTCTTCAAAGTTAACATTTGAAATATCTTTACATCTCTGTTTACTACTAGGCTAAGATAGAGATAGCAACAAAATAATGGAGGCCTTACTCTAATGATACTTCTTACATTTGGATGTTTAGAGATATTTATTACTGAATTGTTAGATTATATAGAAAAAAGTTCAAAAAGGATGATATTTTATTTGGGCAGGTTTTGCACTTCTCACTGGTTACACATTGATATGTAATAATTGTAATTATTTTAAAAGAAGTTATTAATTTTAAAAAAAACATTACATACCAGTTTCTTCTTTTAAAACCAATTTTCGTCCATTAAGTTCATGTCTGTGCATTACATGTAAAGCTTTTTTCATGGCCTCAGGGTTAGTGAACTCTACAACACCACATCCTCTAGGCTTTCCATTCTCATCATTGAATAGTTCCACATAAGCAACATCACCTACCTGTAAATGAAATATATAGTATAGTATATATAAATATTATATGTATTTTACTTTAACATTCACTATCAAACACCAAAATTTTATTACCCAATGCTTGGTACTTGGTAGCAATTAACCATGCATTTCAACATTATAACTTCAATGTACAAATGTATGTTTCAGATACATGCATTGACTGAATTAAAAAAAAAAACTAACTGCTACACTTTTTATTAGATTTATGTTTTTATTTTTAGGTATATTAATATATTTACAGTATTATAAAAATTCTGATATATTAACGGGTCACCAGTCACATTGAGTAAGAGGAACATTGAAAATCTAAAAAACGTGTTATTTGGCTTCATACATATTCAATATACTGCCTCATTACAAACTAACCTTTTCTTTGAACAAATCCTTTAACTCTGTCCAACGATATTCATATGGTATATTAGAAACAAATATACGTTTTCCTTCTGAACGATCGCGGTCCCCAGAACGGTCGCGAGTAGCGTCAGAAAATCTCGAAGGCCTATCACCGCGCCTTGACCGGTCACGTTCTTTTTCACGTTGATTATCCATATTAAGCTGAAATACCACTACAAGACACCAAAATAATAAATTATACACGCTATAAACCTGATACGTAGCGTAAAGTTTTACATGCAAATCATGCAATTGGCTAAATAAACTGCCTGTGTTATCTTGTTACAATAAACCGGTAGCCTAGCCTCAGTCAGAGTATTGTATTATTTAAAATCAATAAGTTAGGTAGTTAGGTACGTCATTCACTTTTAATACGTACCTTATTCTTATACTCTATTTTCTGTTTCATTAACAAATACTGGTTACTTTAAATGTAGCTATCGTGCATTTTATTAGTAAAGTAAAGTAGGATCTACCTCAGTAAGAGCAATACAATAAGCAATTTATTTATGAATTACAATACAAAATGGCGACCAACCTGTCCAATCACAAATCATAACACAACCAATCCGATTCCGAATTCCTACACAGTCTGTATTCTGTTCTGGGATATCCACAGAATACTAAACTTATCAGTATAAGTGTATTATCTATGAATAACTCCTGGGATATCTGTGGACACAACGTACACGTAGATCTAATTGTAGTCTAGACTTTAGATAATTATTATATTTAGTAAGAGCCTGTCTATTTTTTATATTTTCTGTCCATGCGCAAATTGCATCTCGCAACTCTCAACGTGCTGACGCCAAGAGCCAAGAACCACAAATAACTCTGTAATCTGTCAGCTTAGGGAACTTATTACAATTAATTTTATTAAAATATTACTTCAATTTACCTATTTTATTATTTTCATTTTAATTTCCTATAATTTAAATTATAGTTTAATTACAATATGTACCAAACATGGCAATAATATCTTTCTTGCCTATTATAATCACAGCACAGCGCTCATACATAAAAGTATACGTAGTACCACAATCTACGCATAGCATAGCACTCACTACTGTCATTCATCACGTATTTTATCTGTGACTGGAATTGTATGTATGTATTTCTTGCTTATGTATGTATGTATTTTGCCAACGACAGCCATGCAGGCGATCCCCGCAAAGTGTTTACTAAAATATATAGTCTGAAATATTTATAATAATGGAACAGACTAAGGCTAATTCACCTAAACTTTTTGTGGTTACTGCCATAGAAAACAAGGATGAAATTGAAGAGGTACTGTGCATAATCACTGTTTATAACAAAGAATACCTTAGTCGGCCATGACAAAATTAAGTTTGCATCTTTGACCGCCAGTGGCGCTGCTTCAAAGTGGCGCGAAATTTTAAATTTTCATGCATATTTCTATTAAACTAGTTTTTTTAACAAATATTTTCTAAATTTCAGAGATATGAAAGAGCTTATCATTTTTTACAATCCTTGGTGGCTGACTGCAGCGAAAAGGAAACACATGACGCTTTAAACAATGCTGTTTGTAAAAATCATGAGGATGTGTCACTAGGAATGTTAATGTCTATTCTTACAGAACCACACAATGCTACTAAATGCTACAGAGACCTCACTCTCATCACAAGAGATGGTTTAACTTCTGTTCTTAATAATTTGTCTAATTTGATCTTGGAAAGGTATTTAAAGTTTCATGATACTACTCGAAATCAATTATTATGGTTACTTAAGGAAATGATAAGAAATGCTGTCACAGGAGTGGATAGTGTATGCTGGAATCTTATGCGATATGCTTCAGGTGGCGATATAACCCCAAAAAATATATTCCTAGTTGAATCTCTCTTGGATATATACATTGACAACCGAATGTGGCTAGATAAATATCCTGTTCTTATATGTATGGTGGTGTATACATATTTAAGATTAATAGAAGATCATAATATACAGCAACTTATGCCTTTGCGACAAAAGGAAGTTAATTTTGTAATAGCTTTGATAAGAGAACATTTTAATGAAGTTCTGACTTTAGGAAGAGATTTGGTTAGATTACTACAAAACGTTGCTCGCATACCAGAATTTAATCAACTTTGGCAAGATATTTTGACAAACCCAAAATCCTTGTCTCCCACATTCACTAATGTTCTCCATATTCTGCAAACCAGAACTTCTAGAAGATATTTACAATCACGGCTCACTCCAGATATGGAAAGAAAATTGGTATTTCTAACATCTCAAGTAAGATTTGGCCATCATAAAAAATACCAAGAATGGTTCCAAAGGCAATATCTCGCTACACCAGAATCTCAGAGTCTTCGAAGTGATATGATTAGATTTATTGTGGGTGTAATACATCCAACAAATGAATTATTGTGCTCTGATATTATTCCGAGGTGGGCAGTCATTGGATGGCTTTTGACAACTTGTACATCTAATGTAGCAGCATCTAATGCAAAACTAGCTTTGTTTTACGATTGGTTATTATATGAACCAGATAAGGACAACATAATGAACATTGAACCAGCAATTTTAGTAATGCACCATTCCATGAGATCACATCCTGCTGTGACAGCTACTTTACTGGATTTCTTGTGTCGCATAATACCGAATTTCTATCCGCCATTTGCTGACAAAGTAAGGCAAGGAATATTTAATTCATTACAGCAAATAATTGAGAAAAGAGTTTTACCAAACTTGCAGCCACTTTTTGACTCTCCAAAGCTGGATCGTGAACTGCGTACAACAGTTAGAGAAACTTTCAAGGAGTTTTGTACAAATGGCAATGGGGAAGGGGTATCTGGAATTCGGGATGAAAGCAATGAAGAACTGCCAAGAATAGGCCCTGATGAACCTGCATTTTCTGATGATGAGGAGGAGATTGCTCCAAATATTGTAGAAGACACGGATGATGATGATTTACCATTGTCTGAAGTACGTGCAAGAGAACGACCAGAACTAGCTGCTGCATTTCCTTTAGTTTTACGCCCCTATGCTGAGACACTTTTAGATGAACGGTCATATGATGCAGCAAATGCACTACTGAATGCATGCTCTAACCCCATGCCAACAGCTAATGTATTAGCAGATATTTTTGCTGCAATACAGCAAGATGCACCGCCTTTACGTATCAGTCGTAGCCCTACAGCTTCAGAAATAGAGGTTATACTTAATTCACCAATATTTGCCCTGATCAACGTCCTTACTAGCACAGGGGATGAAGCAAAACGTAAGTTGGTGTTGGAAACATTTAAAGAATTCAAAACACAAAACTCAGTTGATTGTGTTGGTTACTACATACTTTTTTATTTAAGAGTTTACTATGAAAGAGAAAAGCGTGCTGAACGAGATGAGATCAAAAGAAGAAATGTTAAATTCAAATCCGAATTTTACAAGGAGTATTGCAGTTATTTACATTTAAAAGTCACAGATAGCTTGGCCTATGATTTTGCAAGGTGTCAGGATCGAAGTGCTTTTCTTCTGGGATGGCTCATCCCAGATGTTTACAGAGAGTTCAAGGATCAAGCTCAAAATCACATTGATCTTCTACACATCATAGTGTCTACAATAGATTCGTGGCAGTTGCAAAGATTGGTATGTCTCACACTTCAAGGAAACCTTATGATGTTTAAATCTGACGACTTCATAACAATGCTTTCAGCAAGCCTTGATTGGGAAACTTTTGAGCAGTACTGTCTTTGGCAACTTCTAACAGCTCATGATATTTCTGTTGAAGATGTCTTGCCTATTATTCCAAAATTATCATTTAAAGAGAATTCAGAAGCTCTGACGTCAGTGCTTTTGATGTTAAAACAGGAAAGACCAACTGCAGATGTTTTAAGACAAATGTTCTGTAGAACTGTTGCTGAAGAGGATACGTTTGTTGTATCCACTATAATGTATTGGTGTCAAGATTATGAAGACAAAGTTGGAGATCTTCTAGCAGTTTTGCTTAGTACAAGGTACCCAGGTACCAGCCCAAACAAAAGAAAACGCCCTGGAAAGCACACTATTCCACCAAATGCTCCACCATCGGCTGAATCGGTATGTAGGACATCTTTATGAGATTATACTGTTAAGATTTCAGAATATGATTTATCACTTCATATTATGTATCTGATCTACCCAAGTGTATTTGAAGACTTATCTTATGGTACATAATTTGCTATGAAAAAAGCTACTTAATAACATTGCCTTATAGCAAGTGAAAAGGAATGGGTCACTGGTCCATCCAAGGTGTTTAGAGATGGATTTAAAAAACAATACAAACTTTAAGTATGTAACACTAAAAATGTTTTTTCTTTGAATTAAAGGTCCTTGGTCATTTAGAACAAATAAGAGTGTGCTGTGTGGAACAAGACGATATGTCAATTTTTAATATGGAATGTATGCAAAAAGCATTACAGCAATCATCATCGAACAGCAGTGATAGCTTAAGGGTAAGACTAGCACAATGTTGATAGTATACTATTAATTATGTATTAGAATGTGAAAGGAAACATAAGTAAAAATCGCTTCTCAAAAGCTTTTAAGAATAGAATTCAATGAAAGTATATACACACGCATCACATAAAATATATAAAGATTAATTTGAATTATACATTGAAAAATATAACTACATTATTAATACAATAATAAAATTTGGTGTGTGATATTTTTAAACATTTTAAAACCCTTTTGTGTATAGTTTATTTATATTTATTATTTCAAATTTTAGAGACAGTATAGTGATCTGTTTTTATTGGCTTGGGAAGATGAACTGCCAATTTCGAGACGAGCCCGAAAAATTGTGTCAAATTCAATGCCTATCAATCAGAATTTACATTCATCTAATGAAGATAGTGAAGTAAGTACTAAAAATTAAATATAGTTAACATACGTCAAAATAAAATACTTGTAAAATTTCCAGGTTTCCAGTCAAACATTTGACTTTGGTTCAGAATTAAAAAACTACATTCAGAATACTCATAGAGATAGACTATATAGAGTATAATTATATTATAATAAAATCAATATCAGTTATTTGATTACACCCTGATTAAAACATTTAAATTTCATAAATAATTCCTACAATTTTAGGTAATTTAATAGTCTAGGTAAACATACTGCTAAAAGCTACTCGTATGTCTGAAAAGTCGATTAATCTGCATGGCATGATATAGATAATTTTTTTAAACTATGTATGTACTTACTTTAATATGAAAAATAATACAGATTTATGACTGCTTCGTAAGGTAATAATAAAGAAAAAATAGTTAAAAGTTACAATTTATTTCACAAAAATTGAGCTTACTATTCATTATTAAGTAATATGTAACAATTGATATAATAGTCCTAACAAATTCTTAATACACACAAAACTGTATACAGATAAATGTATATTTTTAATAAAAACCTTAACCTAGTTTTTTCTTTCTCTAATAAATAAAATTGATACGTCATTAGTATTTTTTTCTTTTATATGTTGTTTAAAATTGTATTATTTGATAGATAATTAGAAGAAAAATGAAGTTAATATAATAATATGAATATATGTTTTGAATTGTAGAAAGCTAATTAATTTACATTATGGAACAAAATAATTTATAGTATAGAAAGACTAATAATAATATTTGTTAGGCAGTTTAAGTGTAGAACTTTAATTGAATGGTGGAAAACATTCTTTTATAAATATTAATTATTATTCTTTATTTCAGGAGGAAGAAATTGTAAAACCAAAACAAGCAAAGCGGCGGAAGAAAGCAATTTCTGACAGTGATTGATAAATTTCGCTAAATTAAATTTCGATAATTTAAAAAAAGCTGTTACATTATACATGTACACTTAAGTATTGTCTAATCTTTAAATGTTTGTTACCTTAACTTGTGAATATAGTATGTAGGTGCAATTCTTAGAAAGGCACCTAAGTTTTTTCCCACATTGTTTGCTCTTGCTATTCTTAAGAATTAAATATTACTGTGTAATATTTTTAGGCAAAAATATTTAAACGTAATGTAGGTATGTAAATCTGTCACATTTCTAATATAATTATGCCAGATATTAGCCTGAATTATGTGAATTTCCATACTTGTTATTATATTTAGGCTGTCACTGATCAGTCACTTAGGTTTAGTAAGTATGGGGAATGGCTCAAGACTTGGAAGGATGATCAAAGAAGTGTAAGCACATTGTAAATTTGTATGAATTGTAGTAAATGTATAGCTATCTTTATACATATTTTTACATCCATACGTTTTGTTGGACGTATTTTAAGCTTAAGGATGTAAGATTATCCAGAAGTATATTTAATTAAATTTTCTAATTAAAATTTACATCAAGATCAATAAAGGTAGTCCCTTTGAACAACAGTTTTATTTACTTAAATCTAAATAATATTAATAAAATCATGATACAGAAAACAACTAATAACATTAAATTACATGTCTTTTAGCAATGGATATAGCTAATTATTATAAATGTATGTTAATATAAACACAAATATGTAAGTGCTGATAATCACTTTTTCAAGGTGAAAATAGAAGAAATAAACAGGTAACAAATTAGTAAAATATAATATGAAATATAATTTACTATGGTATACAATACACAAAATAAATTATTAGAATAACAATCTATAAGACAACATTAATTATTTACTGAACCCACTAATTCCTTGAGGTGTAAAAATGTAAAACCTATACATTGTATGCAATAATGCGATATTATTCCAAAAAATACTTTGTCAATTACTATAGTTATTGAACTGTCCAAAAACTGTATTAAGATAAATTATGAATGCCAATTATATAGTCGAGGGTCACTGAATTCCAGACCAAAAACTATATTCAATATATATGTAAATCTAGAACACATAATATATATAGATTAGAGAATTCGAGCTAAATAGCTTGCGACCGCGTTAACAAACATTATTAGTAATATCATAATATTCCATTATCCATACAAATATAATTTGGCCCTTATAAGTCCGAATATGAACTAAATGCTCGAAAAGTACTAAAAAATCACTATAAATTAGTACTATTAATGCAATTTTCTTTACATTAATGTAAGATAACAGATCCTGAATAATATTAAGTTCAGTGTCTGATATAAAAAACACGTCAAGTTAATAACCCCAAAACCCACACCAAGATTAATCAAAACATAACTATAATTTTCCTTGCTTAAATCTTTGTCTTGCTTGTGCCTTACTATATTTGGGCTTTTTTTCTGGTACAACTGTTTCTTTTTCTTTATTGGTATTTGCAACTGGAAAAGATTAAAAATATGCTGTTGAGTCTATAATGGTAAACATACCTAATATACACAAAATGATTATAATACAATAAAACATAGAAAATTTTAAAGCAAATTCATATTTCAGTAGATCAGCCTAGAAATGCATAGAAGGTCAATTTATGCCAACGATTAATTTCGCGTTGGATGCTCATTGTTGCCTATACAAACAGGCTAAAGACTCACTTTGCTGTGGAGCAAATTAGTTAGCAGTTCCTTAAGTGCTGAGCAAAAAATTGTAAAAGTGATTAAATCAGATTCTAATGAACCCTGAATCTTCCCCTTACCTAAATCTTCTGGTGGCTGCAATGTCTTTCCGGCACTCCAAGTGTTCATCAATGATGCTGTTTTACCTACAGCCCATCCTACACCTGACAGGGCTATTGAGAATGCCACCATAGCTAGAGGATTCTGAAATGGTCAACAGAAATCTTTTACAGCCACTATTATTACTTTCAAACTTTTTGTCCCAATGCTGGGCATGGGTCTCTCCTAGCAACCTGGGAGGCCTGGGGCATACTCTAACACACTACTCCAATGCAGATTGATGTAGGTATGGGTTAGTGGCCAACGAGTGTTGGATGTTGTCAAACCGCCCAAAGGCTCTCCAACTAGGTTTAATGACTATTATCTATTGATAACAACTGGTACCTATGTTTTAATGTGCCTTCTGAAGCACAGAACTTATGATTCGATATTATTATCATATGATAATACTATATAAATAAATTATATAATATTATATTGAATAATAAAGTTTTTATTAAATATTATTATTATTATTGAACTTACAGTCAATGTTGGTTTTATTGTTAACGTGTAGTCCAAAACAACCACAGCAATTCCAATCACAAGGCCCAAGCATGTGCATATCCATATTGTGTTTTGGTTTCCTGGAACATACATAGCATAATTTTAAAAGTAATGTAACATCTTCACCTGAGCTGTCATTCATTATAAATCTTTTCAACTAAACCTCTTCCATTCAAATTATTATTTATTTATTTATTTTAATTTATTAGTCAGTGATTTTTTTTTCATGTTACATATGTTTTTACCCTATCATGTTCTGTTTTTATATTATTATTTATTTAATTATACATCTTTTCGAGACAATAAAGTACATAGGTTATTTGAATAACAGTGGTTATTATTCCAATGCTATGAACACACTCAAATACATACAAAGTTCAAAGGGAGCCATAGCCCAGAGCTGCAAGCAGGAATTTGCAATCGGTACTGCATGAAACATATATACTATTTTTAAATGTACATAATATTTAACTAGGACATGTCATCCTAACACTAAAGAAAAATTCAAGTAGACACATAAAAAATAGGTGTTTATTTCTAAATATTGTTGTTAATACAAATCCCATTAAAACAGCGAGATATTGGACAATAAAATTTATATTGTAAATAACTCTGTGCTTGATGTTTCTTTTTACTACAATACATAAATATTATTAATGTTTTCTTAACAACTCAAGTAATAAAGTGTTCTTCACACCTACTTGTCATTTAAATTGCCAAAATGCCTTGAAAATGGACTCATGAAATTTTGTGCGTACCTATGTTCAGTAGGATTGAATATAGGACTGAACCATTTTTCATACCACTACTACGTGACAAGGGTGGTCTAAATTCCTAAAATTTCACTTTACTACCACAAACCCTTATTTTTTACATGGCATACATCTAAGGGTGAATCTATTGGTTTCAGACCACTTAACATTTATAGTGAATGCTCATTTCTACTTATTTCCTATAATAAATACTTACTTTTAATATTCTTTTTCTGAAGGTCTGTAAGGTTCTTTATTGATTCTATAAGCTTAGGATTGTGTGGATCCAGTTGAAGGGCCCTAGTATACGATATAATTGCTTCATCATATAACCCACTGGCTGCTTCAACTTCCGCACGTCGGAAATATCCCTGGAAGTGAAGATAGCTTACACATTATTTCTTTGTACTTGTACTATTTCTATACTACAGCTCTGAAATATATTTTTACGTAGAAGAAAATAATTATGTTACTTAAAGGTAAAATTGTCAACAACAAACCTTTGCCCAAAGTGGTTGTATTCGAAGAGTCTCATTTGCGTCCTGAAGTGATAAGTAATGCTGATCCAATTTTAAAAATGCAAATGACCTATTGCTATATAAAACATAATTATTTGGATCCATTTTTAAAGCATGAGTATAGTGCAATACGGCTTCTATATACTTTGCATTTTTCACGCACTCATTACCTTTATTCTTCAGTTCTTCGACCGTAAGAGGTTGCGTTTCCTTCTTAGATTCATCCATTTTTTTATTCCTACCAAGAAAGAACAACGAGTATTGTAAAATTAAAATTATGATCTTAAGTTAACCGGAATCCGAATACCTACAAATAAATTTAAGACATGAGAGGCAAGTTAAAAGACCGACCGTCGACCGTACCGTACCGTACCGAACTACCGTACGTCCGTGCATAGATAATAATACAGTTTAATACACATACTAGTACGTCCGTGGCCCGTGCCCCGTGCTTACAACGAAACGAAACGAATGTCAAGTCACAGTGTCAATGTCAACTGTCAAGTTAATTTTGATAGTTCAGTCTGACTGTCCGCTGTCAGACGGCAGACCATCTGTCAATCACAGAGCTGACAGTGCAAAGTACAACACAACTTTACATAGACTAATATAGAGAGACTAGTTCTTAAAAGGATAATATTTATCTATAGCGAGAAAGCGTCATATTAAATTTACATGGTGTGAGCAAGATAAAAACAGACATTTTTTGTCTCTTGTCTGTTTGCATATAAGGAAAATTATGAAAATTTTGATTTGCCTTTTAACATTTTTAACAAAGGGAAGTGTAATTATATTATATACTCTAAAATACTCTGGTCTCTGTCTGCTAGATTTAAATTTTGATCGTAATAATTGACTTTATACAGTTTATATTAATATCTTTGGGAATTGACCAGGATACATAAAATACAATAAAGTTTACTATAGTCCATTACACAGGCTAATTGCAGATTGAGGACTTTTATACTTAGGTACCTACTACTATTTAAATACAATACAAACATAAAGTACATAAATATGTTTATTTATTATTATTTACTGTAGGTATAAATACAATACAAAGATGTAATAGGTATTATGTTTGTTATTAGAGCCAAGTTTTTGTGACATTCTTTGTGACCAGATACTGACAGGTTTAAAAAATTATAAAATAGTATGTATTATAAAAACAAGATAATCCCTACAGTAATTAGGACCTTATTGTTATAAAATTCTACAATCACTTATAAATTTCATTAACTAAATAAAATGTAATCTATTCCTTCAATGAGATTCAATGAACTGAGATTCCTTTCAAAATCACCATGAGTCATGTCTATTTTAACACATATTAACAGTGGAGGCTTTGCATCCCTAAAATCAATCACAGGTACTTTAATCAATACTTTTCTTTTAATAGGACAATACAATTCTATAGTGCGTCCTATTTTATTCTTATCAACATCACAGAATGCTATAACTTTTTTAACATCGTCAGGGTTTAATAAACGTATCAATCTTCTGCCTGCTTTACCAGCATTCCAAACTATAAACTTATCCCAATATGGAAACACCAATTTTTCAAGCCTTGCTAACTGAATTTCTTGAATCTTTTGCCTTGTGACAGAAAATGTGGCAGCAGCTTCATGGTAAGTATAAACTACTAGCTTTTCATCCACTCTGTACAACTGACCACCTCTGTCAATATGTGCATAAAAGAAGATGAGATCTTCAGGAGTTCCATGTCCAGATTCATCAAAGCCACCTACATTGTCATATACAGATCTGTGAAAAAACCATGTAGGCATCAATATAGTGGGCCCAAAAGATAAGTATATTTGTGACGTTAGCTGTGAAGGATGCAGATTATTGGCCCACTGTACCAAGCGAGGAGTTGAGTTTACAGGATTACGTGATATTTGACATCCAACAAGAGCATTATGATTTTGTTTAGCAATATTTAATTGCAGAAGTATTCTATTTCGTTCCATTACATCATCTATATCTTGAAAACACAGATATTCGCCTGAACTTTTCTGAATAGCTCCATTCTTAGCTGCACCTACACCTCTTGAGTTAGAAGATCCAGTGATGGCAAATGGGATTCCACGGTTATTAAAATATTGAGCCCAATTCTGTAATATATCTGACGTTTTGTCTGTACTGCCGTCATTGAAGGTTACAATTTCAGTTCGTGATTCTGTCTCAAATATTGACTGCTTAGCAATCGATTGCATACAGTTATCTATCCATTTTTCGCCATTGTAGATAGGGATGATAATAGAAACGTCAATCATTTCTCGTATCAAACATATTTTATAAAATCAGGCTAAGAATCATTTTGGGGAGTGAGTCAGCTAATAAAATAATCATTATCCTTAATTTTAATTCCAAATTATTATACGCACCGACTACATACCTACTTAGATTATTATAATAATATAAACAAAAAGTACAATAAATTAAAATAGCAGGTAAATGTGTACCAATTGGATTAGGATAGCATAAACATTAAAGAGCAAATGGCATTATTATTATATTACCCCAAGAGTATGTAAATATACAATATTTAATATTATTCCACTATTACCTAATAAAAATAATGACCTAACGTACATACATAATATTATACTCCATAATAACAATAACACATAATGACATGACAGTTACGTTGACACTGATTGATGGTGAGTGATGGTCACAGACTAAGAAGAGATACTTCGTATCAGACGTGTAACGCTCTAACAAAAATTTTCATCGTAGTACTTTATTCTCTCTTTATGATTAGGTGTCACTAAACTGTCATTGTTGTGAAGTATCTCTTAGTTCTAATTATTAAGTAGTACATTCTATGTAGTCTGTGGTTGTGTGTGACGTTGTTAGCTGTCGGATGTCGATATTTTTCTTTTCTTTCAATTTTCGAGTAAAAGGCCGGTTGAGTTACGCTCATCAAACGCAAACTATTTTTAATTTTCAATATGGGCATTAAAGAAGCAACAATTTATCTTGATAATCAGTTGAACACGTACTACGCGGGGCAGACCGTAAATGGAAGGATAGAATATGTATTTGACAGTCCCAAAAAAGTTCGAGGTATCTATTTACAAATGATTACCACATTATTTTATGAGTCAGAGTTTGTTCAAGCTACTTTAAGCGAACGACATATCCGCCTTGATATCATATGAGTGTATATTGTTTGCCGTTTATGGATAGTTATGCATAATATTGTTTTGCAGGTATACACGTAAAATTCAAAGGGGAGGCGCATACCGAATGGAGTGAAAGTAAAGAGGAACAAGATTCGGAAGGCAAAACACAATCTACTGATACGTTGCATACAGGAAATGAAGAGTACTTCCAAATCACCTACTATTTGCTAGGCAGTAGTTCAGGTTTGTTTAAATATTAACAGGACTACAAGACTGGATATTTTTTTATCTGACCTGTCACAGATACCTATCACAAGACAAGCAGACACATGTAGCGAGATAAATAATTGTTTTGTTATTAAATATAAATAGCAATTAAAAAAAATATCGAAGTAAGCACTTAAAGCTATCAAAAATATAAAAGTGCTGTTACATCCTTTTATAAAATGGTAGCTGCTGTTACTTAATACTTACATATTAAAAAACTACAGATTGCCTATAAGGTAGATAGCAGACATTGTAGGCATTTTTATGAGTGAACACATAATTATCAATTAACTCTGGTTTTCTAAGAATTCTAACTGCTATGTGGCCTAGACTGTTTTCAGTCAAGATTCTTTGCCTTAACATTAACAGATTTTTCTTATAATAGCTTAATTTTTGTTTTCAACAGTGCATTCTGAAATTTGTTTTCGTAAACTCATATCATGTCATTGCGTATATTTCATAATTCAAAAGTCCATGCAAAGCTTTTTAAAAATTACATACTAATTATATATACCATAAATCCAGATGCATATTCAAACTGCACTGCAACTTTAACTGCATTATTGATTTATACATTTTGTTCACAGGTAATGAGATAGAAATACCAGCTGGTAAACAAGTGTACAACTTTACATGTGCACTTCCTCCGGTATTGCCTTCATCATTTGAGGGCCGCTATGGCTATGTGCGGTACACAGTCAAGGTTACCCTGGACAGACCATGGAAGTTCGATCAGGAGACAAAAATGGCTTTCACTGTTATCAATGCGTTGGATCTTAACCTCAATACCTCGTATAGGGTAAGAAATTTTTCTCTTAAACTGAGAGTTGATAACAATAATAATGTTTTTTAATTTTATACTGTTTTCCTATTGGCTCCCGTAAAAAGTAGCAGTAATAGTAACAAAAATATACTTTATTGCATCAACTTACTAAAATATACTTTTTCAATTGGTAATCTTATTCCAAAAGAGTTTTCTTCCAGACTGAGAATGTTTCTTTATCTGAGTTAAAAGTAAAAGAATACTTTCTTTACGGTGTGAAAGGCAAGTACTCTGATAATAATCACAAAATGTTGTATTAACAATAAATTTAGATGTTATTAATTATTACGCTATTATACAGTGATAGTAAGAGTATTCAAAAATACAGGTCACCAGTTAACAGTCTTTTTAATGCTTCCATTATCTAAGTACAGTTATATAAAGTTGTTCTTATCTTAATGTTTTTATTATAACTTATTGGTTATTGGTACATTGAGTACATACTACATAGTTGCAAAAATAATTTGTTATCTCTGGGTCTTGAATTCGAATTTTGTGCAATTTTTATATACTGCATGTAAAAGAGAGAATAATTTTTTTCAGGAGCCAATTCACTTTCAAATGGAAAAGACATTCTGCTGTTTTTGCTGTGCTTCACCTCCACTGTCAGTGGATGTCCAGGCCCCTGTGTCTGGCTACTGTCCAGGTCAAATTATACCCTTGACCATTGATATTGACAATAAAAGTAATGTTCAAGTTAATCTTGTGAAGATATTCCTGAGAAAGGTAAACAGTTTTATCTGTACATATTACTTTTGATAAGTTGCTATGTTTTATCGATTTTCCTTTAGAATCAAAATGGTTGCATCATGTTTAAAGGCTGCTTGCTTCCATGCTTTGCCATCTCTTGGTAGGAAGGTATTATAAGCAGTTGTGCTTATAATAACTCTAGCTTTTGCCAGCGAGTTTGTCCGCATCAAAGTCATAAATGGTTCTATTAGGAATTTTTAATCACATTTTCAGCTCAAAGGATTTAAATTTATTGTCATTCAGCTCAAAGCAATTAAAATGTATAGATTTCATGTGCTTATAATTTCTCGCAGATAGTGAACTATCGTGCGACATCTCCATCTGCTGTCACAAAGAAAGAAAAAGAAATAGTGTTGACAATACAAGAGGGTCCTGCACCAGCTGGAACCATGAAACATTGGAGTTTGTCTATGGAAGTCCCTCCAATACCTCCTTCCAATCTTGTCAATTGTAATATCATTGATCTGGACTATGATTTAAAGGTAAATATCATTATATGCTTGATATATTCCAAATTTCTATTGTTCAAAACATGTAAGTAGGATAATATTTAATACCTCTATAACTGATTAAATTACCTATAACTGAGTACAATTATAAAAATATACATCATCTGCCAAACTGTGATGCAGTATTTTTATTGTGTGTATTTATTTATGTATGTAGTTCTAATTTAATTACGACATTCAACAAGTTACTTCACAATTTAACAACCGTGCTAGTTAGGTTTCATAAGTAAACTTCGCTAATCAGTGACTCATAGCCGCACAAAGCAGTTGATTATATGAAATGCTTATGTATCCATTAAACTTGAGAAATAATGATGTATTTCTATGCTGTCATCAGTAATGATTGATGTTGCAGATATAACTTATCTTATAATATCCATAAAATCATAAAGTTTATCAGAGTTGCATAAACTATTTTTATTTTATACTAGCTGACCCAACAGTTGTATACCATATCATAATAGAAGAGATATAGTACTGTTCCATTATTATATGGTATTTCAAAAACCAGCAGTAAGAATAATCCTCTACATTTTAGGTGCAATGTGTAGTGTCAGGGTTCCATATGGGTATGAAGGACCGCAAGTACATCACCATTGGCACCGTGCCACTGGTCGGGCTTCCAGGTCAAACTGCACCATCTGCACCTCCTCAAGCAATGGAGCCATCTCCAAATCAACCAGCTGTGCTGCCTGTAGGACCTGGACAACCAGTTTTACCGAATGTAAGTATCAATTATCAAAATGCTAATTTTGGTTTTGATTTCAAATAGTTACATAAATATTAAATATTTTTTTATATAAAGTTTCTTTTCAAAATGTTGGTCATTTTAAGAGTACACTTTCGTCACACATTTTTACACATCGCCATAAGTAGACTGACAGAGTATGCAGTGGCATTAAGACCGCCCTTGTAATACTGTTTTAGGTGATACATAGAGTAAATAAATCTCATCGTCATAAAGTTAATTAAATGCCCTTAAATATGTGCTTTAATAATGTCCTTGTTTTATTTATTATTGTGTGTATTATACCAAGGACACTTTTAAAAATAAAATTGGTATAGGAGGAATCTAAGTGATTTTAATATATCAGTGATTGAAATTGCAAAATTCTTTCAACTGCAGAATCCATCGGGTCCAGGGGATGCGGCCCCTGGCGGCTGGGTGGTGCCGGGCGCCATTCCCGCCCAGCCACCGTACCAGTCTCTTTACCCTACACTTAGTAAGTATATCTTAAAAAATACTTCTTAAGCTTTTATTTATATTATCACTAGTCTAGGTAGTGCGTATACTTGATCAGAATTCAGTTGTTTCAATAAATGTGTCTTGATTTTAGCTCAACCAGTCTACAAAGAATCTCCATACACAGCGCGTTCCATACAAGATCGGTCTGAGAGCAGTCATATGGCCATAACAGGTCCGACCAAGTTCGCGCCGTACTACCCGACATACGCAGCCGTCCAGCCTCCGCCTCTGCCGCAGTAAAACTAAAATCTATACACAAGTGTGTATACTGAATTTCTGGAGAGTTATGTATTTTTTTTTTTAGGTATTTTAAGAAGCTTGCAGGTTTTTGAGGTTAAAATAAAGATGTACGTAAATTGTATTGTTAGTACAATACATATAAAGTTTATTGTGTAGGCATTTCGCGGTCCATTATGCAAGATATTTATTAAAATATTCTGGCGCACGCATTACAGATAAAACATGACAGTCCCATAAGAAAGGGGACAGTGCTACGCTCTGCCAATTTGCTAAATGAGATTCATAGACTTGCGTACACCAATCGTTAGAGGCCTACATAATAGACTTTGTATTCATATTAGCTAAACAACTTATAGGTACATAATTATGTGTTTTATCTTATGATACGAAAAGGTGCTTGTAATTTTTTTAATTTGACAAAGCCATATTTGGCATAGTGCTCAAATGTTTTTAACAATGTAATTTTGATATTATTTTTATTCAGAATAACACAGTATTTAGCTACGCGACTAACAAATAATAACTACGAGCACACATTTTGTAGGTTTATATATATTTTAATATTAAAGTTATATTTATAAAACATTGATAATAGCTTAGGTATATGTAATGTAAATCTCAATGTCTGTTTTGCATTTAATTTCATATATTCTATATAGTATAAAATAAAACAATATATTTACATACAGTGATTATAATAATATTAGGCACAAAGTAAGTACATTACTAGCACTGTATTGTAATATTTGTAACAATGTATTCATAATGACTGAACTGTTGTTTAAATAAGAATTGAATTGTTGAAAATTATGAAATTTAAATTATCTATATTATTTAATATACAATCTATTTGCCACTAGCGGTCACCCATCCGAGTACAGGCCGCGCCCGACGTTGCTTAATGATCGCTTGCGATTAACACTACCAGCGGGGCTATGCGCGCTGTCTTCTTCTCGGTTGTGGGGAGAGCCCCGTGCCCAGCAGTGGGACATAAAAAGGGTTGAAGGCAATACAATCTATACTTAGGCAGCAAAGGACAAGAATTTAAGGCAGTCTTCATAGTTTTTAATTTACTTTAAAAATATTTTATAACAGATATTATGCGACAAGTAAGTGGGAGTGCATATTTACATACAAAAAATGTTAAATGTGCACCCGATTTCCCTCGAGCACCTTATCCGTTACCTACACTCCCTATAATTAGCTTAGTTTATGTAAGTTACTAATCTCAACAAGGATCTTTGTATTAATAATTATTTTACTAGTGGGTATCTGAATAATACCTACATAAGCAATGTATTTTTTACTGTTCATTAATAATGTATTGCAGATTTCTATTAGATTTGTATTATTGTTGTGCTGAACTAAAATGTTTATATAGTAAAAATTTTAAAAATATATATCACATATTTTTCCTTACTCATTAGTTTGACAAATACTTGTGCTGATTTAAAGTGCCCTTTTCACAAGAGTAAAAGTATCTTGAACTAAAATTTAGTTTAAAGGCTATTAAATTATAATAGGGCTCAGTGTTCAATTCCTAGCTGTATTTCAGAGTTTTTGAATATTGCGTCCTACAGCGATCAGTGCCAATATGGTGGTTATTAAAATGGCCACATAACGATTGCGCCTATGATAAATATGCCGAGCATACAGATAAAATTACTTTGAACCTGAAATAACAGTAGGCGTGTGTGAGAAACTTCACCTCACCCATTATTCACTTGAAGAAACAAGAACCTCTTCCATATAAATGTCCACACGTTGGTGGATCATACAAACTTATCAGCTTCTGTATCGGACGTCTTCTCATTGGCTCTAACGGGACAAAACGCTTCTTAACCAACTTAAGGCACCAACGTCAGCTTTTCGTATAGAAACTATATGAAGTTGATCATAGCACTATCGGGTTTCTTATATCGTCAAGACACAGAACTCCCTACTCGCCGAAGGTAGATGATTTTGTTTATTGTTAAAATTTTTATTTACATTCGTAACTTTCCACAAGGGCTCAAATTCAAGTGTGCCTAAGGGTCCCGCATGACCTAACAATTATTAAACAGCACTTGCTTTGCTATTTTTAGGAATGATACTAAAATAATGAAAAATAGTAAAACTTCCTTTTTAATGCTCATGTTTTATTTATTGTAATACAATTTTTTGATTTTGATGTTAAAACTAATACCAGAAACAATGTATACATAAATATATTATGATTTGTAAGAGGTGTTCGATAAGCAATGACAATAATGAGTAAAACTATATCAAAAATATTGTCTCCATCCTTTTACTCTACTCCAAAGAACTATGATAAACCTTTTACAGAACTAGATCCACATGCATTACTACTTCCAGTATTCAAATAAGTTGATAGTTATTTTACTGCTGACCTCAAAACTGTTCTATGCACATTGTAACATTTGTTCTGAACAGAATTATAAGAAATTTATTTTTATTTATTTATTTACACCTTGTAAGTTTCCTCAAAGTCAAAATAACAGTCATAAATATTTAAGACGGACAATACTTTCTGTACACAAATACATTTGTCTTTCCAATTTCGCTAATTATTTACATATTATAGTATATACAACATTCAACAACTATACAACATCAAATAAACATCAAACATTTGCAATAAATTTTCTTCTTGAGAAGTATTGTAATAATTTGAACTTTATGTTTGAAACTACATACTTAAAAAAACTTTTTTGAGGTCCGCAGTTTGCTCTTTGACAGAGAAACTGAATTCATAAAAATTTGGAGCCTACCTCCTACACTATTCTCACTACTTTTTGAGCACCTCCTATAGATAAATAAAAAAAGTGCCTAACTGAATAATGTATTTCTAACAGGCTAATAATTTTTTCCTTTCGGCTTTTAAAAAAGAAACAACCCTTGTGATAGAATTAATGAACATGTAACTATATCCTTTGTTTTGACCTTCTACCATTTTAATGGAAGCAATTCAGCGAATTTAATGAATAATTTGTGCATGATGATTTTATGGAAGTACATTTATGCCACCAAGGTTTGATGGATTATTGTTTCAAATCCACATCAAAAGTAATTTACTAATCTGTATGACCTCATATTTGCTGCAAGTACACTATGTTTCTATCCCTGTAATTAAAGATTGAATTTTACTTTACGCATAAGAATGGTACGCGCATAAGAATGGTACGCTTAGCGCAATGACAGGATGCCGTGACAATTTTTTAAATTCTCGCATGAACATTCATCTGTAAAGTCGATGATGGCCGTAGTTGCGGTCGGATGCCGCCGCTGGCGCAACCGTGTTGGTCATCCATGCAAATGTTGTCACGCTATCCATATAGACTGTAGATTCTACACCCGAATTTAACTCTTCATCGGTCAGGCGCACTTGACGCGTCGGCGTCTCTCGTCAGTTCCATGTCTGCTTCCACCCCCAAGGAGCGAGGTCGGCTGGTGCGGCGCGGCCCGCGGCGGTCGCTCGGCGTTCTCAGTACTGGCTGCAGCGCGCGCGGAATCCTCCCTGGTACGTGGAGTCCTGCGACAGGAGGCCGTCGGGCTGCGACGGGCAGTCCGGGGCGGCGGAC
>DWAV01000110.1:0-28528 GCA_018231305.1 Noctuana lactifera
TTAATTTCATTTCAGCTGAAAAACTGCCCGAACCCATCAATGTCTGTACACCTTCACCATGCGGTCCAAACTCATTATGCAAAGATGTAAATGAAGTGCCAACGTGCACTTGCTTAGACAATTATCGTGGTCAACCTCCTTACTGTAGGCCAGAATGTACAAGCAACGAAGACTGCTCACAGCACTTGTCATGCGTGAACATGAAGTGCGTTAACCCCTGTGAAGGAATTTGCGGCTATAATGCTGAATGTAGGGTTGTTAGTCATTCTCCGATATGCTTATGTTTTAACGGATACATAGGAGACCCCTTCACCGGCTGTATACAGGAACCTCTACAATCAGAGCCACTTACTACACCATGTTCACCTTCACCTTGTGGATCGAATGCTTTTTGCACGGAAAAATATAACGCAGGATCGTGTTCTTGTAATGAGGGATATATTGGAAATCCTTATGAAGGTTGTCGACCCGAGTGTGTCGTAAATACCGATTGTCCATCTAACCAAGCTTGTAATAATAACAAATGCACAGACCCATGCCCGGGAAGCTGCGGTACCAACGCAGAATGCCAAGTAGTGAATCATGCGCCTTTGTGCACTTGTGTTAATGGTTATACGGGAGATCCGTTCAGATACTGTGTCTATCAAGGTAGGTATATTTTTTTTTTGCGAAAAATATATATTTATTCAAGATTATATAATATTATAAACTTAAAAAATTATTAATTTTTAGAAGCAATAGTGAGTGTTCCAGTAGACGTTTGTTATCCTTCGCCGTGTGGACCTAATAGCCAATGTAAAAGCATAAATGGCCAAGCTGTGTGTTCTTGCCAATCTGAATATGTCGGTACTCCACCAAACTGCCGCCCTGAATGTGTAGTGAGTTCAGAATGCCCTCACGACAAAGCATGTATAAGGAACAAATGCGTGAATCCTTGCCCGAAGCCTTGTGGAATGAATAGTAACTGTAAAGTAATAAATCACAGCCCGATATGTTCCTGCAAGTCATCATTCACAGGAGATCCATTTACTTTTTGTACTCCTGTTATATGTAAGTGCGAACTCAAGCATTTAAATGATTATCAGGTTTGAGAGTAAATAAAATATTACATCCCATTTTTACCTTTCAGATGAACAGCCACCTCCAGAAAGGATTGATCCTTGTATACCCTCACCGTGTGGACCAAACGCAGAATGCAGAAATGTTGGAAATACTCCATCATGTTCATGTTTGATTAATTATATAGGAAGTCCTCCAAACTGTCGGCCGGAATGCTCTATACACTCTGATTGTGCGAGTGACCGTGCTTGCATAAACTCTAAATGCCAAGACCCTTGTCCAGGTTCATGTGGCTTATACGCTTCATGTAATGTTCAAAATCATATACCTATTTGCACGTGTAATGAAGGATATATCGGAGATCCATTTAGAAGTTGTAAATTGCAGACTTTGGAAGGTATTTGAGATGATAATACTCGTATGTAAAGTTTCTTTACATAATATATATAAAGAATTAGATCATTGCTATTTTTTTTCTGTTTTAGTTGAGCCGAGTATAGCGGACAGTTGCTCAAATGTACGATGTGGTTCGAATGCTGAATGTTTCAGCGGACAGTGTCAGTGTTTGCCCGAGTATCACGGTGACCCATACTTCAATTGTAGACCAGAATGTGTTTTTAGCACTGACTGTGATCAAAGTAAGGCTTGCGTACAAAGGAAATGTATAGATCCATGCATAGGAGCTTGTGGCCATAATGCAGTATGTCAAGTTGTTAATCATATACCGATGTGCAGTTGTAATTCAGGTTTTACTGGAAACGCTTTCGTCGTTTGTAGTCCAATCAAAGGTACGTGCCTTCTTAACTCTATACGTTTTACATTTTTTTGTAAGTAAGTATTTGGGATAACATCGGGGGCCGAAAGTATTAATAGTCATTATTATTATACAATTACTTAATAGATTATTTCTAGTTTTTTATATTGTCTACAAATGTTTATTTATTATTAATTTTATTTACAGCCACACCGATTGCAAATCCATGTAGTACTGTAGTTTGTGGTCCAAATAGCCAGTGTCGCGAGATAAATAACCAAGCTGTGTGTTCATGCTTGCCTTCTTACTTGGGCGTACCGCCAGCCTGTAGACCGGAGTGTGTGGTAAATGCAGAGTGCTCGCAAAATCAAGCTTGTATGAAGCAAAAATGTATTAATCCGTGTCTTGGAGTTTGCGGATTACGAGCAACGTGTGAAGTGATTAATCATAATCCGGTGTGCGCTTGCCCAGTTGGGTATACTGGAGATCCATTTGCTGGATGTACACCTGTAGCAGGTATGTTTACTATTTATTATTGTATAAATAACTCCCTCTGTAGGTTTTTAATTATTTATATTTCAACATTTATATGTACCTCTGTAAATATTGCTTTCAGATTTACCTCCGATAATTGTCAATCCCTGTCAACCATCTCCTTGTGGACCAAATTCTGTTTGCAAAGAAATTAATGGTAATCCTTCATGTACCTGTATGGCAGAGTTCAAAGGCCAACCACCGTATTGCAAACCTGAGTGCATTAGCAACAGTGAATGTGCAACCCATTTAGCTTGTATAAATAAAAAATGTAAAGATCCATGCACGCGTGCGTGCGGTGCAAATGCCGAATGTCGAGTTGTTAGCCACTCGGCAATGTGCGTATGCCCACAAGGGTATAGAGGTGATCCCTTCACACAGTGTTCGTTACAAACTGCTGTTGAAAACTTGACACCGTGCTCGCCATCGCCTTGTGGACCGAATGCAATTTGCAAGGAACAAAATAAAGTAGGATCGTGTATATGTAATGAAGGGTACTTTGGAGACCCTCATGAAGGCTGTCGTCCTGAATGTGTCAGCGATACGGATTGTCCAGGCAACAGGGCTTGTATTGGTAACAAATGCCAAGATCCTTGCCCTGGAACATGTGGCGTTAACGCGGAATGTGCAACGGTTAATCACTCACCCATGTGTACTTGCATTACTGGCTATACAGGAGATCCATTCCGACGCTGTAACCCAGTACCAGGTTAGAATTTACAATTATATTCACTTTTTAAAAGCATTTACATACCTTATAATGTTTGATATATTTTAAATTTTATTGTTACAGTTGAAGCACCTCCGGTGAACGTTTGTTTTCCTAGTCCTTGTGGTCCAAACAGCCAGTGCCGTGAACTAAATAACCAAGCTGTGTGTAGTTGTTTACCTGAGTTTATTGGTGAACCGCCGTCCTGCAAACCCGAATGTGTGTTGAGTTCGGAATGCAACTCAGAGAAAGCATGTGTTAACCGAAAATGTATAAATCCTTGCCCGGGACCATGTGGACAAAATGCCGAATGCCGAATTTTCAATCACAACCCAATCTGTAGTTGTTCCGCTGGATACGTTGGAGATCCATTCACCAGATGCTATGCAAAACCAGGTAGCGTTAATATTCCATAGTAGCTCGAAAACTATATACGTCGAAAATATATACGTATCTATGAACTATAGCGTTGAAATTTATATGCAAATTAAAATAATAATCGTTTTTAATAACTCTGTTTTTCAGTACCCCAGCCTCTGTTAGATGAGACTAGAGATCCTTGTGTGCCGTCACCTTGTGGTGCGCATGCTATTTGCCGTATTTTTGGTGGACAGGCCTCATGTTCATGTAATCCAGGCTACTTTGGAAGTCCTCCTAATTGCAGGCCGGAATGTGTAACAAATCAAGATTGTATCAGCTCCATGTCCTGTATCAATGAGAAATGTAAGGACCCTTGTCCTGGATCTTGTGGACAAAACGCGAAATGTTTAGTTATAAAACATGTTGCAATGTGTACTTGTCTTGAAGGTTATCAAGGCGATCCATTCACCGCCTGTACATTCAAACCACTTGAGGGTAAGCTATTTTACTTTTATATAACTTTTTTTTTTAAATTTCATTAAAAATAATCAATTTATTACGTAACTGTTTATATATTACAGAACCTACTCCGACTGATCCCTGTAATCCATCACCATGTGGATCTAATGCCCAATGTCTTAATGGCGAATGTTCGTGCTTACCGGAATACCGTGGCGATCCATACATTGGTTGTCGGCCTGAATGTACGATTAGTACGGATTGTCAAAGAAATCAGATCTGCGTTAACAAAAAGTGCATGAATCCCTGCCCTGACACATGTGGAAATAATGCTATATGTGAGGTTATTAATCATGTTCCAATGTGCAGTTGTCCCGCAGGATATACTGGCAACTCTTTCGTGTCATGTAATGCAGTTCAAGGTATTTTATATTATTTAATATGTTAGATCATATTACTTTGTTAAAAAAAAAATTCTTATGTATAACATATTTTTACAGTTCCTTTGCCAACAAACCCTTGCAACCCCAGTCCGTGTGGGCCGAACAGTCAATGCCGGGAAATTAACAATGTGGCCGTATGCTCGTGCTTACCCAATTACTTAGGAAACCCACCTGCGTGTAGACCAGAGTGCACCACAAGCTCTGAATGTCGACTAGACAGAGCCTGCAGTAATTATAAATGCATAAATCCATGTAATGGAGCATGCGGTGTTGGTGCTCTCTGTGAAGTAGTAAATCATAATCCGATTTGTTCGTGTCCACGGGACTTTACTGGTGATCCGTTTACCAGATGCGTTCCAAAACGTAAGTAGAAAAACTATTATATTTATCGGTATTTAATTATGTCGACATTTTAAATGTTTCATTTGTTTACTTATGTATTTACGTAGACTTCTTAGTCCTATAACTACATAGGCGTAGTATTCAGCTAATATGGATATTTCACATATCATTTTTTTATTTTTTACTTTATAATTTACTTACCTAAATCTAAATATTTTGTTACATTATAAAAATTATAATTTAATAGAATGGTTTCATTTTTAATTTACTTACCTCTTTAGATTTGTTAATTTACACATCTTTTGAATATTCTACTTTTTTCAGCTCTAGAAGTTCAGCCACAAATCAATCCTTGTTTGCCGTCTCCTTGTGGACCAAATTCAGTTTGCCAAACACTAAACGATTCGCCATCCTGTACTTGCATGCCTACTTATATTGGAACTCCTCCAAATTGTCGTCCAGAATGTTCGAGTAACAGCGAATGTTCGACTCATTTAGCATGTATAAACAATAGATGCGGAGATCCATGTGTCGGTGCATGTGGCTCAATGGCACAATGTCGGGTAGTCAGTCATACTCCAAATTGTGTATGTCCGCAAGGATATATTGGTGACCCATTTGTTTCATGCGACGTAAAAATAAACACCCCCATAGAAATTATTACACCATGCACTCCATCTCCTTGTGGTAGCAATGCTATTTGCAAAGAACGTGACCGAGTTGGTTCTTGCATTTGCTCACCTGGTTACTTTGGAAATCCATACGAAGGCTGTCGACCAGAGTGTACAGTGAACACAGACTGTCCTTCAAATAGTGTATGTCAACAAAATAAATGCAGGGACCCATGTCCTGGCACATGTGCCAATAATGCCGAATGTCAAACTGTGAATCACGCGCCTATTTGTACCTGCCTGCCTGGATACACTGGAGATCCGTTCCGAAACTGTTTTTACCGACAAGGTAATATTTAAAGGTTAAATAGTAATTTAACTAACCCCATTTCATACCCTGCTTCTTCTAATTATACTTAGTAATGACACAATTACTTTAATTTTTTTTACAGAAATTGAAGCTCCAAGTGATCCTTGTACACCTTCTCCATGCGGCCCGAACAGCGTGTGTAAAGTACAAAATGAGCAAGCACTCTGTACTTGCATGCCCGAGTACCGCGGTGCACCTCCCAACTGCAAACCAGAATGTATCATAAGTGCAGAATGTCCGACCAATAGGGCATGCGTTGCTCAAAAATGTGTTGATCCTTGTATTAGACAGTGCGGACAAAATACCAAATGTGTTGTAGTTAACCATAGTCCAATATGTACTTGCATGCCGCGATACACTGGAGATCCATTCAACAGGTGTTACCAAATTGTAACTTCAGCTGTAGAAGTTAGACCACCTACAAACCCTTGTATCCCGTCACCATGCGGGCCGTTCAGTGAATGTAAAGAAATAAATGGAATTCCATCGTGCACTTGTCAGCCTTCTTACATTGGTGCACCTCCCGGATGTCGACCAGAATGCGTTATTAATTCCGACTGCCCCAGTAATATGGCTTGTATCAACCAGAAATGTAAAGACCCGTGTCCTGGATCATGTGGCATTAATGCTCAATGTTCTGTTAAAAACCATATTCCAATTTGTACCTGTTTTGACAATTTTGTTGGCGACGCATTTACTGAATGCAAACTACAAGGTAAAAACTTTTTTGATTGTAATGTATTATGTGTATTATTGATTTATTACTATAAGTTAATTTGAATTTTTTTTTTAAATAGAAGCATTTGAAAAATGATTATTTTTTAATTAACAGAAGCCCCTCAAGATGAAATAGATCCATGCAATCCATCTCCATGTGGTTCTAATGCAAATTGCCGTGGAGGAGAATGTACGTGCTTCCCAGAATATCGAGGCGACCCATACTTTGAATGTCGTCCAGAATGTACTTTAAGTTCAGACTGTCCACAAAACAAAGCATGTTTGCGAAATAAATGTGTTGATCCTTGCAGCAGCGGTGTTTGCGCAAGTAATGCGATATGCGAAGTTATAAATCACGTTCCAATGTGTAGATGCCCAGAGCGGATGACAGGAAATTCATTTGTTCAGTGCACCAATTTTGAAGGTAAAAATAAACTAAATCTTTCTTCCTTTTATATCAATATTTTTTATTCTATGTCATTTGATTTTTTAATTATACATAATTGGGGTTCCTACTTTATCAAATAAAGTTTACTAATAAATATGTCTAATAATAAAATTCCTAAATTACAGTTGAGAATGTTCGACCTTGTCAACCAAGTCCATGTGGACCAAACAGTCAGTGTCGAGAAATAAATGGACAAGCCATATGTTCATGCTTAACCGGTTTTATTGGAAGCCCACCGTCATGCAGGCCAGAATGTATTGTAAGCACAGATTGCTCACCGGATGAAGCATGTAGCAATAGAAAGTGTATTAAACCCTGTCAAGGAGCATGTGGTATAGGCGCAAAATGTCAAGTAATTAATCACAATCCTATATGTTCTTGTCCTTCATCTTACACTGGAAATCCTTTCAGTAGATGTATTCTACAAGAATTTACACCTGAAGTTACGAACCCATGTATACCTTCACCTTGCGGACCTAATTCGGTGTGCAAAGAAACTCTTGGCTCTCCAGTTTGTTCGTGTATGGAAGAATACACAGGGTCTCCACCTTACTGTAAACCAGAATGTATAAGTAATTCTGAATGTCCAACACACCGTGCCTGTATAAACCAAAAATGTGTCGACCCCTGTGTAGGCTCGTGTGGCTCCAATACGGAATGCCACGTCATAAGTCATTCCCCATCTTGCTCATGCTTATATGAATATACTGGTAACCCATTTATTGAATGCCACAGAATGGAAATACTGCAAGAAGTAACAACTCCTTGTCAGCCTTCTCCTTGTGGAGCAAATGCCATCTGCAAGGAATTTAACAATGCTGGATCTTGCACTTGCTTACCAGATTATTATGGAAATCCTTATGAAGGGTGTAGGCCAGAGTGCGTCATCAACACTGATTGTCCGTCGAATCGAGCTTGTCTACAAAACAAATGTCGAGACCCGTGCCCAGGTGCTTGTGCACCTAACGCTGTATGCCAAGTGGTTAACCACGCACCGTCATGTTCGTGTAATCGTGGTTATTCAGGCGATCCATTCCGTTACTGCAATCTAGAAGGTTAGCTAATTGTTATTATATTGTAATGTTACAGAAACGTTGAATATTAAGATAAGTTTATTTATCTTTTGGGAGCCTACATTTTTATGGTACTACTTTTAATCAGTTTTTTTAATCATTTTATATTTTCAGTTGTGTCGGAAACACCAAAAGATGTCTGTCAACCAAACCCTTGTGGCCCAAACAGCCGCTGTCAAGAAGTAAATAAGCAAGCAGTGTGTTCTTGTATGCCCAATTATATCGGTGTACCCCCAAGTTGTCATCCCGAATGTGTTGTTAGTACCGAATGCCCAAGAGACAAAGCATGTATAAACCAAAAATGTCAGGATCCATGCATCGATGCATGTGGTTCAAATGCAGAGTGTAGGGTAATCAACCACAGCCCAATATGTAACTGTAAACCTAGGTATACCGGTGATCCATTTACGCGATGCAACCCCATTCCTCGTAAGTTCTCCACAGATTTATATACATATGTTACTTTGTTTAAAAATGTATTGTGAAACTTATTTAATAGAATATCTTTGAACTCATTTCTGTTTCTTACAGCACCTGTTTCGAATGCAGTCTTAGAACCATACAGAAATCCATGCGTTCCCTCACCTTGTGGACCAAATTCAATTTGCCAGGAGACGGGCAGTGTGCCTTCATGCAGTTGTATGCCAAATTACATAGGCAGTCCTCCAAATTGTAAACCAGAATGTGTACTGAATGCGGAATGTCCAACATCTCACGCTTGTATCCATCAAAAATGTCAAGATCCTTGCCAAGGATCCTGCGGTATTGCCGCACTATGCACAGTGTCAAGGCATATACCTATCTGCACTTGTCCAGAAGGTTATACTGGGGATGCCTTTACAATATGCACGCCAAGACCAATACCTGGTGAGTGTTAAGATAATAAAAAAGTTATCAGATTTATTTTTTTCTGTTTTAATATTCTTACTTATAACCGTGACTTCGTCCACGTGGACGGCCCTAAAAATATTACACTAAATTGGACTAAGAAATCACGTTGTCCCATACAAATTTTCTTCCCGTTTTTCAATCCCTTAGGGGTAGAATTTTAGAAAATCCTTTCTTATCGGATGCCTACGTCATACGAGTACAAAGAACATACGCAGTTTCAGGTATCTACGATCAGTGGTTTAGGCTGTGCGTTGATCCGTCAGTCAGTTATTTAGGACGAAGTATTTTATATGTATAAAATGCAACATAAACTTATATATTAACTAAAAGTCGCATAAATTTACTTTTTTCAGAATTTGATGAAATCGACAAATGTAACCCGTCTCCGTGTGGTTCTAACGCTATATGCAGAGATGGTGTCTGCTCCTGCGTTGAAGAACACCAAGGAGATCCTTACGTTGGGTGTCGACCTGAGTGTGTACTTAGTAGCGATTGCGCAAGAGACCGCGCCTGCGTTAAAAATAAGTGTATCGATCCCTGCATAGGTACATGTGCTCAAAATGCCAACTGTGATGTAATAAATCACGTTCCTATGTGTAGTTGCCCTCAAGGAATGACAGGCAACGCTTTTTATGCCTGTGAAGTTATACGAGGTACGACCGGGGTTATTTTGGTATAATTTATATTTATTGGAAACATCATGTATTTATTTTTAATTTTTACTTAAATTTCGATTGTATATTCTGTATTGTTATTATATTATCTTACAGTACCAGTTGTAACTAACCCTTGTCTACCATCACCATGTGGACCAAACAGTCAATGTCGGGAAGTAAATGGCCAAGCCGTTTGTACTTGTGTACCGGGTTACATTGGAAGCCCACCACTTTGCCGCCCAGAGTGTGTCGTGAGTTCTGATTGTCCTCTCAACAAAGCTTGCAGCAATCAAAAGTGTATCAATCCATGCAGTGGAACGTGCGGCATCGACGCCAAATGCGAAGTTGTGAAACACAATCCGATTTGTATTTGCCCACCTAAGTTCACTGGAGATCCTTTTACTAGATGTGTTCCGTATAGTAAGTAATTTTTCTAAATTAGCAAAATTGTACTATTAAATATTAATGTATAAAAATAATTTGTATTTTCTAGTAGTTTTTGGAATGATTTTTGATAATTTATTAACATTCAAATATAAGTAGCAAGATAGTTTTACATAAAAAAATACTTTCAGGAGCTCCACTTGAAGATGTAACGCCGTGTAATCCTTCGCCATGCGGTGCTAACGCTATTTGTAAAGACCACTCGGGTACACCATCATGCTCCTGTATGCCCAATTTCTTCGGATCTCCACCATATTGTAGGCCTGAATGCTCCACTAATAACGAATGTCCATCCAATAAAGCCTGCATAAACCAGAAATGTATTGATCCTTGCATAAACTCTTGTGGCGTTAACGCCCAATGTCATGTGATAAGTCATACTCCGACGTGTTTCTGCAATTCTGAATATACCGGCAATCCATTCACAAGCTGTTATATTGAGCAAGATATCGTTCCAGAACAATCCACACCTTGTATTCCTTCCCCTTGTGGGCCTAACGCTGAGTGTAGAGAGCAAAATAAGGCCGGGTCGTGTAGCTGTCTGCCAGATTACCTCGGTAATCCGTACGAAGGATGTCGCCCAGAATGTACTATTAATACAGACTGCCCACCGAGTAAAAGTTGCATCCGCAATAAATGCCAAGACCCATGTCCAGGAACCTGCGGACCCATGGCCACGTGTGGTGTTGTAAACCATTTGCCAACATGTTCTTGTCCACCCGGTTACACTGGGGATCCATATCAAAGATGTAATATTTTAAGAGGTTTGTATCTACCGTGAAATAATGTTATTTATTTACAGCTGTATTTTTTAAGTGGTAACCCAATCCCAGCTACGAGTAGTTACCAATATCTGTAAAGACAAATTATACCGACTGAGTTTACAATGGCAAATATACTTACCTACTTTATTTCAGATGAATTACCAGAAAAAATTACACCTTGTGTTCCAAATCCATGTGGACCGAATAGTGTGTGTCGTCCAGCAAACGGTCAAAGTGCATGCTCGTGTATGCCAAATTATATCGGTTCACCCCCAGGCTGCAGACCAGAATGTACAGTTAGCTCAGAATGCCCATCAGATAAAGCCTGTATTAATCAAAAATGTACAGATCCATGCCCTGATCATTGCGGAACGAACACGGAATGCAGAGTTATAACACATAGCCCTATTTGTACATGTGGAGCTGGATTTACAGGCGACCCATTCACTCGTTGCTATCCATTACGTAAGTATTTACAGTGAAGGTTAATTATATTGTAATCAATTTGTTTTTCTACTAGAACAAAACGTGCAATAATTAAAACAATGTTTTTTTTAAATTATAGCTCCAGTACATTACACACCAGAACCTTCAAGGGATCCTTGTGTACCCAGCCCTTGTGGAGAGAATGCAATTTGTCGCAATATCAATGGCGCGCCATCATGTACCTGCTTACCCAACTTCCAAGGTCTTCCACCGAATTGCCGTCCAGAATGTGCAATAAATCAAGACTGTCCGTCAAACATGGCGTGCATCAACATGAAGTGTCGAGATCCTTGTCCTGGCAGCTGCGGCCAAAACGCTGTTTGCACAGTATTCAATCACCTTCCGGCTTGTTCTTGTTCTCAAGGTTTCACGGGAGACCCTTTCACTTTTTGTCAAGTAATTATTCCGGAAAAAGGTAAAAATACTTCTATCATTATTCTATTCAATATACTGTAGTACGAAACATGTCGCTTACGTTTATGGTTTCATTACAGATGAACTACCACAAGATCCTTGCAATCCATCTCCTTGTGGTTATAACGCGGAATGCAATAACGGAATTTGCACTTGTATATCTGACTATACGGGAGATCCATATTTTGGTTGTAAACCGGAATGCGTAAGTAATACGGAGTGCGCTTCTGACAGGATTTGCTCTAGAAACAAATGTATTAATCCTTGTCCAGGAATTTGTGCACCGAATGCAGAGTGCAATGTTTACAATCATATTCCGATATGCACTTGTCCACAAGGAATGTCTGGTAATGCATTTACGGAGTGCCATCGAATTGAAAGTAAGTTAAAATGTAAAATAATTGTATTATAATACAAAAGTGAAATTAATGATTGAAAATTAACAAGTGCAATTAAATAACTATAAATAGTGTAATGTATCTCAATTTTATGTATACATATACGATTATGCTATAAAATGTAATTTTTTTTTAGTCATTCAAGTACAACCTTGCAACCCAAGTCCTTGTGGACCCAACAGTCAATGTAGATCCATAAACAATCAAGCTGTGTGTTCTTGCTTACCAACGTTTATTGGAAGTCCACCATCATGCCGGCCTGAATGTACCATCAGCGCTGAGTGTCCTTCAAATGAAGCCTGCAACAACCAGAAATGTATTAATCCATGTATAGGTACTTGTGGATATGGCGCTAGATGCGAAGTCGTCAATCACAATCCAATTTGTTCGTGTCCTCCGAAATACACCGGAGATCCATTTTCAAGGTGTATTCCTGAAGGTGAATTTAATGATTATTTTTGAATACCTTAATATTTATCACTTATATCATCTACAGGTTTAAAAAAAAGTTATTTTAGTTACAGTATTGTCGCCACCAATTGATCCCTGCACACCATCTCCATGTGGACCTTACTCTATATGCAAGGTACTCGGAGAATCACCATCTTGTACCTGTCAACCAGATTACACAGGAGCTCCACCTAACTGTCGTCCCGAATGTGTCAGTAACTCAGAGTGTCCCAGTAATTTAGCATGTGTTAACCAGAAATGTAAAGATCCATGTCCTGGAAGTTGTGGATATAATGCTGACTGTAAAGTTGTCAGTCATGCACTCATTTGTTCATGTGCCTATGGACAGACCGGAGACCCCCTTATATTATGTAATCCAATTAGAGGTAACTAATATCTATTTTAATTCTAGAATACATAATCCTTCGAATAAAAATCTGATAAATGATACATCTATTATATTTATTTGTTACAGAATCAGTCATCGAATATTCATCACCATGCGAACCTTCACCATGTGGTCTAAATGCTGAATGTAGCGAAAGAAACAGAGCCGGATCCTGTAAATGTATAGAAAACTATTTTGGCAATCCGTATGAAGGCTGTCGGCCAGAATGTGTTATTAACAGCGATTGTAGTCCAACTCTTGCATGTATTCAGAATACATGCAAAGATCCATGCCCAGGCATTTGCGCACCAAACGGGATTTGCCAAGTGGTCAACCATTTGCCTTCATGTTACTGTCCCCCAGGACTCACTGGAGATGCATACAGATTCTGTGTCCAGAAAGAAGAAGGTAATACTTTCTGTAAAAATATCTCAGTTCATATCTTATTTATGTAAAGAAGATAATTTTATGTGTTGTAATTAACTGAGTTCATTTTTTTATTATGCATAATAAGATAAAAATTAATTTAAACAACATTAAAATAATAATTATAACTCGCGTCACGAAAGCAACTCACTTCAAAATTTTCTCGCTCATAATGCAAATCATCTTTCAAGTTCCGTCCCTTTCTCTTGTGTGCTATTGAATCTTCAAAATATTTTCAGATATTGTAAAACAGACTCCTTGCACGCCATCACCATGCGGCCCTAATAGTCAATGCCGCGAAGTTAATTCTCAAGCGGTTTGTAGCTGTCAAGAGAGTTTCATGGGCACGCCTCCTTATTGTCGACCTGAATGTACTATCAATAGTGAATGTGCCACCAACAAGGCCTGTTTGAATCGTAAATGCGTAGATCCATGCGTAGGGCAGTGCGGCAGAAATTCTAATTGCCGAGTGATATCACATAATCCCATATGCTCATGCCAAGAAAGGTACACTGGTGACCCATTTACGAACTGCATGCCAGGTAAACGAAATTTTGACTTCAAAATTATAATTTGTTAATTTGTTCTTGTAATATTTATAAATCAAATATGTATTTTTCAGTGGTTCTGTCAGAACCGTCTCCACCGCAACAAATTAATCCTTGCATCCCATCACCTTGCGGACCTAACTCGCAGTGTGAAGTATATGGTGGCAATGCACGCTGTACTTGCCTACCAAACTACATCAGCACCCCACCCCGCTGTAGACCAGAATGTACGATCAACTCTGAGTGTAGCGCTATAAGGGCGTGCATTAATAATAAATGCGCAGACCCATGTCCCGGTGCTTGCGGCAACAAAGCCCAATGTAATGTTAATAACCATCTGCCTATTTGCTCTTGTGTGTCAGGATTTACAGGTGATCCATTTATAAGCTGCGTCGTGCTATTGATTGGTATGTACATCTAACCGTATTTGTGTAAATTACGTTAAATATTCAAAAGAATAAATGGAGTGATATTTAAAAAACCAATATTATTATTTCAGAATCGGAACCGGTAGATCCTTGCTCTCCTTCTCCATGTGGATCAAATGCCGAATGCCATAAGGGAGTCTGTACATGTATTCCGGAATACCACGGTGATCCTTACTTTGGTTGTAAACCTGAATGCGTTCTAAACTCTGACTGTCCACGAGATAAGTCATGCATCAGAAATAAATGCAAGGACCCATGTATTGGCACGTGCGGAAGTGACGCTGTATGTGAAGTTTTCAATCACATACCAATGTGCTCTTGCCCATCTGGATTTACAGGGTCACCATTCCAATACTGTTCCAAGGTTACAGGTAAATATCACATTAATTATTGTTTGCTTCATTATGTTATTTTAAAAAATCTACTCTGATCTAAAATATTAATTGTTTTCATGATACACGTATGTTCTTTTATTGTAGAAGTCGCTGTCTCAATAAATGTATGCGAGCCATCGCCTTGTGGACCTAATAGTCAATGCAGAGAAGTCGGTGGACATGCTGTTTGTGTCTGTGTACAAGGCTACATCGGTAGTCCTCCAAATTGCCGTCCCGAGTGTGCATTGAGCTCCGATTGTAATTTAAATCGAGCTTGCTCCAACCAAAAATGTATAGATCCATGTCCAGGTGCTTGTGGGCGGCACACTGATTGTGTTGTTGTTAACCACAATCCAGTATGCTCATGTTTAGCTGGCTATTCTGGCGATCCTTTCTCAGCTTGCCAGTCAATTCGTAAGTACACTTACAAATGTTTCTTGCATCATTGATTGATTGGTTAAATAAAAAATCTTGTCACGCCTATGGCTAATAAGATAAATGACACTTAAAGCCAATAAAAGAAAACCATCTTAGGTACCTAATAATTGTACAATAATGGGTATGGCTAAGAAAAATAAATAATTTGGTTGTAATTAATATTAATTAAATCTGTAATAAAAGGTAAATGGTTTGAACATTATATGATCTAACACCTTTGTACTTAGGTACCCATATTTGTACAAACAAATAATTTTATGTTTGTCTTTGAAAGTTGATGAAAAATTCAGTTTTGTTTATTTTTACCTAATAATAGTGTTAATAAAAAAAACTTGTATTACAGCTATTGTGCCGCCTGAAAAAGTAAATCCATGTCTACCTTCCCCGTGCGGACCAAACTCACAATGTACAGAAAATGGTGAAATTGCAGAGTGCAAATGCTTACCCGAATTTATAGGATCACCGCCTATCTGTCGACCAGAATGTACCAGTAACACTGACTGTTCTACAAGTATGGCTTGCATAAATAGAAAATGCAGAGATCCTTGCGCTGGTTCTTGCGGAGTAAATGCGGAATGTAGAGTTGTGAGCCATACTCCAATATGTTTATGTCAAAATGGGTATACCGGAGATCCTTTCCTGTATTGTAATATTGAAATATCTTATGCTGTACAAGAACGACCTACACCGTGTGTACCTTCACCCTGCGGTGTCAATGCGGAATGCAGAGAACAAAATAATGTTGGATCGTGTACCTGTATACCTGAGTACTTCGGCGACCCTTACGTTGCCTGTAAGCCGGAATGCGTCCAAAACTCAGACTGCGCATCAAATATGGCATGTCATCAGAATAAATGTCAAGACCCATGTCTGGGCACATGTGGTCTCAATGCTTTGTGCAACGTTGTCAATCACCTTCCAAGCTGCAGTTGTCCCGCTGACCATTATGGAGATCCATACAAAATCTGTACATTTAAACCATATGGTAATTTAATCTTTTTTAATAAGAAGTTAAATATTAATTACGATTTTATAACATTGTTTGTAATACACATACTATTGTTACAGCTGAAAATATAGACCCATGCAATCCTTCTCCGTGTGGACCAAACAGTCAATGTAGAGCTACAAACAACCTAGCAATATGCAGTTGCTTAAGTGGTTTCCAAGGATCTCCGCCAGATTGTCGTCCAGAATGTCTTACAAGTTCTGAATGCCCATTAGACAAAGCTTGTGAAAATTTAAAATGTATTTCTCCATGTCCGAAAGGATGTGGTAGAAATTCGGAATGCAGAGTTATCAAACATAATCCTATATGCACTTGCACACCAGGATTCACTGGCGACCCCTTTACTGTCTGCTATCCAATTATTGAAACAGAGCCTCTTATAACTGAAACAATTAACCCATGCGTACCATCACCTTGCGGATTTAATGCAGAATGCCGAGACATTGGTGGCATACCATCCTGCTCGTGTATTCAAGGATTCTTTGGAAGTCCGCCAAACTGTAAACCAGAATGTGTCGTTAACAGTGATTGTAGCAACGATAAGTCATGTATGAATATGAAATGTCAAAATCCATGTCTTGGTTCGTGTGGTCTGAATGCACTTTGTAGTGTAGTCAATCATGTTCCTATGTGCTCATGTCTCTCTGGGTACCAAGGGGATCCTTTCACCGCTTGCAACACCAAACCATCAGGTATATATGTTTATATGTCTCCATCCTAGCTAGCTAGATTATATCTAGAAGAAAAAGGTGAATAATATTAACATTTTATTATTTTTTCATTTTAGAGCCTCCTCAGAAGATCGATCCTTGTAATCCATCGCCTTGCGGCACAAACACTCAATGTAATAATGGTGTATGCACATGTTTACCCGAATACCAAGGAGATCCATACTTTGGATGTCGTCCGGAGTGCGTACTCAGTACCGATTGTCCACTTGATAAGGCTTGTTTACGTTCAAAGTGCGTAGATCCTTGTCGTGATATGTGTGGTCTTGGAGCTGAATGCAATGTTTACAACCACGTCGCCGTGTGTAGCTGTCCCAGTGGTATGACTGGAAACGCATTCGTTCAATGTTCGAAAATAGAAAGTACGTTAAAATACTATTGTATTTTTTTTATTATTTGATACGTAACATACTACAATAGTGCTAATCTACTTTCAGAACCTGCATCTAAGCCATGCGACCCATCGCCATGTGGTCCCAATAGTTTATGCAGAGATGTAAACGGACAGGCTGTTTGTACTTGTCTCCAAGGTTTCATCGGTAGCCCGCCAAGCTGTAGACCTGAATGCATTCAAAGTACTGACTGTCTTCAGTCCCTGGCATGTATCAACAGAAAATGCCAAGATCCTTGCCCAGGATCATGCGGACATAATGCAATATGTAATGTCAACAATCACAATCCTATATGCTCATGTCCACCAAGGCATACCGGATCACCGTTCACGTACTGTTACGGTAATTCATTTTGTCTTTTATTTAAATGTATAGATTTTCAAAAAGTTAAATTATTTATTTACTGCACTTCATTTCTTATTACAGTTCAAATGGAGGAACCACCAGGCAATCCATGTGTACCATCTCCATGTGGACCGAACAGTTTATGCACGCCTAAAGGCTCAGGAGATTCTTACGTTTGTACTTGTGTACCTACATTTGAAGGTGCTCCACCAAATTGCAGGCGCGAATGTACTACAAGTGACGACTGTTCTTCCGATAAATCCTGTATCAACTACAAATGCAGTGACCCATGCCCTGGATCATGTGGGCTTAACACACTGTGCTCAGTACATCTTCATACTAGTATGTGTTCATGCCAAGATGGTTACACAGGTGATCCGTTCACATCTTGCTATCGCATACCGCAAGTAATACAACAGTCAGACCCTTGTCAAGTGTCACCTTGCGGTAGCAATGCTCGTTGCAAGTTATCTTCAAATGGCGCCGCAACTTGCGTTTGTGAACCTGGGTATTTCGGTAATCCTTATGAATCTTGTAGACCTGAATGTGTCGTGAACACGGATTGTCCGTTTAACAAGGCCTGCCTCAGAAATAAATGTGAAGATCCTTGTCCAGGAGTATGCGGCACTACAGCACTATGCCAAGTCATAAACCATTTACCATCGTGTACCTGTGCACCTGGATATACAGGTGACGCGTACACATACTGCCATGTGATTATCGATGAACCAGGTTAGTTCGTTCATACTAATATATGTATAAATCTAAAATGTAAAGTACCTATTTATCTGAAAGAATTTTTTCATATTTAAAATTATTTTTTTTAAATTATAAAATTTAACATAATCATTTCTACCTTACAGTGCCTAAACCCGTAAATCCATGCTCGCCTAACCCTTGCGGTTCTAATTCAATTTGCAAAGACAACAACGGCTTAGTCTCTTGCTCGTGTATCCCTGAATACTTCGGTGTACCACCTAATTGCCGTCCGCAATGCACTGTTAACTCTGAATGTGAACCGATAAAGAGTTGCGTACGACAAAAGTGCGTAGACCCGTGTGTTGGAGCTTGCGGATTAAATGCTGAATGCCGAGTTGTTAACCATGCGCCGATTTGTTCTTGTCGCTCTGGCTATGAAGGAGATCCATTTACAAGATGTGCCGTTATTGAAAGTAAGAAATTGTTTTTATTAGCCATTTCTCTTATTATTTTTAAAAATAAATGTTTATCGTTTTATTTTATTATAATATCTAATTCTCTAAATGACATCTGTGTTTCAGAATTGACGCCAGCTCAAATTAATCCATGTTCACCATCCCCATGTGGAACCAATTCATTGTGTCAAGTTGTGAACAAAATTCCAATGTGCGCTTGCTTAGAAAACTACATCGGATCACCGCCAAACTGCAGAGTTGAATGTACTGTAAATTCAGATTGTCCAAGTTCCAAAGCTTGTGTTAATTACAAGTGTCAAGATCCGTGTGCCGGTTCGTGCGGCCTACAAACAGTATGTCAAGTGTACCAACATTCCGCTATTTGCAGTTGCATGGAAGGTTATACTGGAAATCCATTTGAAAATTGTTACGTCAAGGAGCATATAGGTAAAGTGGTTTTACATTGTGTTTTATTGTAATTGATTATTATTATAGAGTTGAAGTAAAATTTAAATTGACGTTTCAGATCCCGTACCAACAACATACGATAACTGTAATCCGAGCCCTTGTGGATCTAACGCTGATTGTAACGACGGTCGCTGCACTTGTAAACCAAATTACTTCGGAAATCCCTACATGAGCTGTCGCCCTGAATGCACGCTTAACTCCGACTGTGCCTCGAATCTAGCATGCGTCAACAATAAATGTATTAACCCGTGTGTCAACTTGTGCGGCCAGGGTGCATTATGCGAAGTCTACAATCATATTCCCATGTGCAGTTGTCCATTAAATACAACAGGAAATGCATTCTTCTCTTGTTCTGCAGTTACAGGTAAATAGTGAAATCTGAACTAGAAACTTAAATAGCATTCTTAAGGGCACAGTATTCATTATAGCGGTCTATAGTTTAACATACCATTTACTTTTACTTTATACCATTATACCTACCCAAGATGTAAGTAAGCATTATTATCGTATTCGTTCAGATGTCATACTTGCCATACACATAAAACAATATATAGGAAAGAATAGACTCAGTTATATGTGCGGATATTATCAAAGACTGCACTGGTTTACTATAAATAATACGAGTAGTATGCAAATACTTATTGCAATTGAACTGACAACTGTAAAATCACCCTGACGTTTTGAGTTCGTGCCCTCTAGTGCACCTATCGTAGAGGAGGAACAGAAAGCCTCATTAAAATTCACAATTTTTTAAATTGACTGGTCTCCTTGTTAATTTCACCTTACTATTTTTCAGTCCCCGAAAAGAGGAATCCCTGCGAACCATCACCATGTGGTCCTTACAGCACGTGCCGCATATTATACGAACAAGCAACTTGCTCGTGCCTTATTGGCTATATGGGAGTTCCGCCATCGTGTAGACCGGAGTGTTTGGTAGATTCCGATTGTACAAGCTTATTGTCATGCTCAAATCAAAAATGTGTTGATCCTTGTCGTGGATCTTGCGGAATTAACGCTGAATGTAGAGTGCATTATCACAAACCCATATGCTATTGCAGAAGTGGATACACAGGCGATCCGTTTACCCAGTGTAAATTTATTGAAAGTAAGTATCCATGTCAACTAAATATATATTTTGATTTTTTTAATATAAAAATATTTTTTAATAATAAGTCATATATTATATATAAAATTAATTTATGATATTAATTAATAATATAATATTATTAATTTTATAATTAAATTCTATAATAAATTAATTAGTTTCTTGTCGAAACGTTGATATTTTTTTTAAATTCTTGATATTATAACTTAAAAAACATAAATTTTGTTTTACAGGCGAACCTATAGAAAAGATATCTCCTTGTGAGCCTTCTCCTTGTGGTCCTAACTCAATATGCAGAGTGGTTGGAGAGTCGCCTTCCTGTTATTGTATTAGTGGATATAATGGATCACCTCCATATTGTCGACCTGAATGTGTTTCGAATAACGATTGCAGCTTCGATAAGTCTTGCATAAACAACAAATGTGCTGACCCTTGTGTTGGTGCTTGTGGGCTGAACGCTGAATGTCGTGTTATAAGCCATTCACCTCAATGTAGATGTCAAATCGGATATGAAGGCGACTCGTTTGATCGGTGTTATCCCGTAAAAGGTATTTAAAGTTAATTGTTATAATAATACAAATATAACATAACAGAACTCTTTTTAAAGAATATTGAAAATCGAATCAAATATTGGTAGGTGGTAAAGCTTATAAAGTTCGCCCGGGGAGGTGCCGTCGCTGCCCTCATAACCCGCCGTTAACCAAATCTTCTGGCAAATTCTTGTGTTTCGGTTGAGGATATTTGAGGCTATCATCTTAGTCCTTATGAGTAACAACGCCTTCAGGGATGATCTCAGATAGAAACTTCTCTCCTAGTTGCAGTGACATCAGGCTTACATGCTCGTTTCCTACTCATCAACGATAAAAAACAGACTAGATAGAAAAATTAAGCATGTTATAGTTAATTTATACGTTAAAAATCTGCCGTCTTGCCAGAAGATGATCAGGAAACATATTTTTTATATATTAATATTCACTGTTACCTTTACTTTTAGCCCCAGTATTAAAACCAGCAATTGTAAGACCATGTTCTCCAAACCCATGCGGTCCTAATGCAATTTGCCAAGAACGAGATAACGTGGGAAGCTGTATGTGTCTTAACGGATACTTCGGTAACCCATACGAGGGATGCAGACCGGAATGCCTTCTTAGTTCTGATTGTGCACAAAGTCTTGTCTGTATTAACAACAAATGCCAAGATCCTTGTCCTGGATTATGTGGAACAAACGCTGAATGCCAAGTTGTTAATCATGTTCCAAAATGTACTTGCTTGCCCGCTTACCTGGGCGACCCATATAATCAATGTATTCTAAAGGAAGGTAAATATCAAAACAATTGGTATCTAGATGTTGACATTAGATTAACTTATAGTCATAACCTTTTTATCTTTCTTTTTTTTATTTCAGAAAAACCAGTAAATCCTTGCAACCCTTCGCCATGTGGGCCATACAGTACTTGTAAGCCCATAAACAATCAAGCTTCGTGCACTTGCTTACCGGAATATTTAGGTAGCCCACCGAATTGCCGACCGGAATGTCTGACGAATTCGGAATGTGCATTGAATAAAGCTTGCGTTAGGCAAAAATGCATAGATCCTTGCGTCGGAACATGCGGAGATAATGCAGAATGTCGCGTGCACCGCCATAGTCCTTATTGTACTTGTGTGTTAGGTTTCACTGGAGATCCATTTGTTCGATGCACTCCAGAAATCAAAGTTCCAGAAAAACCATCTTCACCATGTGAACCTAATCCTTGTGGCTCATTTGCTACGTGCAGAGACTTCAACGGATCTCCAATATGCAGCTGTAGACCAGGATACCAGGGGGCACCACCACATTGTGCGCCAGAATGCTCTATTAATGAAGATTGTCCTAACAACAGAGCCTGCCTACGTGAGAAATGTGTAGATCCATGCATAGGCTCCTGTGGCGCAAATACTGATTGCCGAGCTATGAATCATCTGGCTATTTGTATGTGTTTACCTGGTTTCCGTGGCGATCCATTCGTGGGTTGCAATATTGTAATAGGTGAGTTATAAAAACTGTTAAATAACCTAACTCCTAAGTTTCAAATAGAAATGAAATTGAAGATGAAATTTAAAAATATATTTTCATTTCAGAAAACATACCTCCATTATACGAAGAACCATGTGCTCATACCCTATGTGGAATCAATGCGAGATGTGATAATGGAACTTGTTCTTGTGTATCTGGTTATCATGGTAACGCTTACATTGAATGTCGACCTGAATGCACCAGTGACAACGACTGCCAGAAGCAACTATCTTGTATAAACTACAAGTGTGTCAATCCATGCAAGGATGCCTGCGGCATAGACGCGATATGTAATGTGTATAACCACATCGCAATCTGTGAATGTCCAGTGCCACTTAAAGGAGATCCTTTCATAGCTTGTCATAGAGTTCTAGGTAAGGATATCTCTTCTTTATCCATTCCATATCCATTTATAATCATTAATAGTTCTACATGAAAGTAAAAAAAACTCGAAGACAGCTCCAACATACACAATTTACTTGGTACACAATTATTCACCCATGGCTTTTCACGTACAGAACCGGTAGTAACGGATCCTTGCACACCGAATCCATGTGGGCCGAACACGATATGTAGAGCGGAAGGTTCGGTGGCACACTGCTCGTGCCGGCCTCCGATGTTCGAGGAGCCGCCGAGCTGCAGGCCGGAATGCCGCGCGCACGCCGACTGCGCGCCTGACCGGGCATGCCGTAACAACAAGTGCCAAGACCCTTGCCCCGGCACGTGCGGCAGCTTCGCTGAGTGCCGCACGAGGTTGCATGCACCCATCTGTACCTGTCCACGCGGTTTTACTGGAGACCCATTCGTGCGTTGTAGACCGAGTAAGAGATTTTTTTTTTATTAAATACCTGTATGAGACTTTAATAGTATGGTCTATTAAAACATTTGTTTACGGTAACCGACTTTCAAGTGTCAGTGCGAAGGCGAAAATATAAATCAGATCACTTATAATTGCCAAAGAATAAGCCCGTATGTTGTCTGTAAATGTATTTTTATGTAATTGTTTTTAATTATCTGACAGTGCTGGAAACCGAATCCAAAAACAAGTCACCTTGTCCTGATTGTGGATCAAATGCGGACTGCGTAGATGGCAAATGTCGGTGTCGACCAGGGTTCTTCGGAGCACCTCCCTTCTGTCGCTACGAGTGTCAGAGTTCTAGCGACTGTGACTGGAAACTGATGTGCCTGAACAGACGCTGCGTAGATCCTTGTCCAGGAGCCTGTGGTCAAGGAGCGCTTTGCACGCCAGTGGCCCACGAACCCCGCTGCAGTTGTCCTACGGCCACTTCTGGAAATCCTCTTATAGAATGTCGACCCATCGATACTATTCGTAAGACAGTTACAAGGAAGATTGCTTATGTTACAAATACGTATACGTCTACTGTGCATAACCGTACAATTCGCGATACCTAAAATTGATCTTTATATAGAACGAACGTGCGAGCTTCTTTTCGCTTTTAAAACTTAGGCATGGGTTTTACTAGTGAAAATAAGTGAACTGTTCGTCCTTAACCATCCGTGATAAAATCAAACGCTTATGGAAAAGCGCTTTATATACTTGCTACGACTATACATAAACATTTATAATCATTTATTAATAATATAATAAATATTTCACAGCAAAACCACCACCAAACGATCCCTGCAATCCTTCGCCTTGCGGTCCTGGTGCAATTTGTCGCACAAAAGGAACAAGCGCGTCATGCGAGTGCGAACCCGGATTACGCGGCGATCCGTATAGCGGATGTCGCCCTGAGTGTGTAGCAGATTCGGATTGTTCGCCAACACGAGCCTGTATGCGGTCCCATTGCCGTGATCCTTGCCAAGGCACATGTGGTGTTGGAGCTGAATGCGAAACTGTCAATCACATCCCGCTGTGCTCGTGCCCTCCTGGAACGCGAGGAAATGCTTTTGAAAGATGCGATGTTATTGCCTCGGGTGAGTTACGAAGAATTTGTAGTAGTACATTTTCTGTATTGAAAGTTTTTATGTTAATTTTATGTAATAAATAAATTAATTATGTAAATAATCGTTTTACATTGTTCGCAGCACCCCCATGTTCACCTTCACCATGTGGTCCAGGCGCGATATGCTCGGTGGTTGGCGACAATGCGGTTTGTTCTTGTCCAAGTGGCACAAACGGTGACGCCGGTTCGTCTGGCTGCCGACCCGAGTGCGTGGTGAGCTCAGAATGCCCGCGCGACCGCGCCTGTGTGCGCAACAAGTGCGTAGATCCGTGCCTCGGTGCTTGCGGAAATGGCGCAATGTGCAGAGTCTTCGACCACGCACCAATCTGTTCGTGCCCACCTTCTACCACCGGAGATCCATTCCTTGATTGTAGGCAAAGAGGTTAGTATATTTAGTAGGTTTACTCAAAAGTTTTATTTCATTAGTTAATCTCTATATTCTACATTTATTACATCAAATCAAAAAATTGTTTTTTTACAGAAGTACCACCGACTTCACCATCAGTTTTTGATCCATGTGATCCTAACCCTTGTGGGCCTCATGGAACATGTCGCGACGGTTTCTGCACGTATCCTGAATGTATAGTTAACGACGACTGTCCTGGTGATCGGTCCTGTATCAACAGAAAATGTTCCGATCCGTGCATCAACGCTTGCGGTATTAACGCTATTTGCACAGGTGTTCGGCATAACGCTGTATGCTCGTGTCCGGTTGGATATACGGGCTATCCATTTGTCCGCTGTGAACGAGTAACAATCATAACACCAGCGCCGCCAGTACCAGAATGCGAAAGGGATGAACAGTGTGCAGATAACGCAGCGTGCATAGACTCAAGATGTTCTCCCGTGTGTGGACCAACCAATTGTGGCTTGAATGCCAGATGCATAGGCAAACAACATCGTGCTTTATGCGCTTGTTTACCAGGCTACGAAGGAAATGCTTATACCGCTTGTTACTCAGGTAAATATGGTTGTAATTAAAATATAACATGACCATCAGGTTATTATATTAATTAACGATGCAATATTGTACTAAAATTCGTCGTTTTCTTCTTCAGTTCAATGTCGCAGCAATAACGACTGTCCAAATGACGAAAGCTGCGAAAGTGGCTCATGCATCAAGGTATGCTCCCGAATACGCTGTGGAAGTGAAGCTCACTGTGTTGCTCGCGGTCACGTCGCGTCGTGCGACTGTGACGCCGGCACGCGCGGCAACCCTTGGACGGCGTGTCGCAGGGACGAGTGTAGCATCGACGAGGACTGCCCCGCATGGTTGGCGTGTAGAGGAAGAACTTGCCAAGACCCTTGCCCTGGAGCCTGCGCTCAGGGTGCTCTTTGTACAGTTATTAGACATGCCCCATCTTGTGAGTGTCCGCGTGGCACTCAAGGCAATCCCAAGATTGAATGTCGGCAAGGTACAATTTAAATTCCGATGCTTAATAGCTATTCTAACGTCGAAATAAATATTTATTTAATTGTAAATATTATTGCAGTTTTAGAAGAAGTGGAATGTGAAAGTGACGCAGACTGTGGACCAGATAAGGCTTGTTTGCAAGGAAATTGTAAAAACCCCTGTGAAAAGACGTCGTGTGGTATAAGGGCTGTGTGTCGTGTAGCTAATACTTTGCCATTCCGTACACTCGTCTGTGAATGTCCTCAACCATTAACTGGCGATGCTTCCGTACAATGCAATCCTCGTAAGTATCAAAATAGATTTTTGTTTTTAAACAATTGAGAAATCGGAATAACTAAAATTATGACTAAATGCTTATTGAGTTTCTTTTTCAGTAAAAAAATTTTGTTGCGATTAAATCGTACATCGTATATTATACTCCACAGCGTCTTTTTTAGATTCTAGTCGATAAAGAGTTGTACTAATCAATGAATGCCCTGAAACGGTAAATTAAGTATACCACTATTCTTCTTTAATTTTGTTTTTATTATCACGAATGGGTTGTATATACACGTCGGAAATGTAAATAGAACAACAACACATGATCTATAATAATTTATGACTACTTATGATATATGACTATCACTGGTTTATTTCAAACTTGGATGGAACTTGGTTGGGCTCTCCTAAATGATACTATTTTGATAACTTTGTGTACGTATTTCATTGTATGGTGAGACGAATCATGTATTGTGTGCCTTCTTGTGTAAATATAAAAACCAACTACTACCACCTATAGACATTGGCCCTACAAATGTAAAGTTTTGTTTGGGCAATGTGCCTATAGTTTAACGTTGAAACTGCACCCACAGAGTAAAAAGGTAGAAAAAAATATCAGCACCATGGGTTACCTGGCAGATAAAGACACCTGGCAACAAGTCTGCCAACTTTAATTATGCCAAGTAACTTAAATTTAAAGTCATATTATTAAAACTAAATAAAAAACAATTACTAGGAGGACAATGCACGTCGGACACTGAGTGCGGTGATGAGGAGCGATGCTTAGAAGGTCGATGCGGACCGGTATGCGCAGCGGGCACTTGCGGCGTGGGCGCCGAGTGCCGCGCAAGTGATCACCGCGCGCAGTGCACATGTGTACCGCCGCTGCAGGGCAACCCTAAAGTCGCTTGCACGCCTGGTGGGTATCTTAAATAATTTTAGTTTATTATATTACGTGTCATCATTTATGTTATTTGACTTTAAAACACCTCTATATGTATACTTTGTATTTATAGTAGGTCTATTTTCGACAGATAAACATTCTCACGTTTTCGCAGTCTACATTATTTTAAATAGTTATATCTCATTTTTAGTTGAAATGAACGCTATCTATTAATCTAGAGAGTACTCACTCCAAGTTGTTGTTAACAGTATCAGACGGCGCGTTATGTTCATTGGACGCGGAGTGCGGTTCGGCCGAAGCATGCGTATTGCAGCGCTGCGTATCAGCGTGCGCGGGCGCATGCGGTGCGGGCGCGCTTTGCGATGCGTCCAATCACCGCGCTCGTTGCCGCTGTCCGCCTGGCACCGCTGGCGACCCTACCCGCAACTGTTACACCCGTGAGTTTTAATCCTTTTCCTACTTCAAAACGATTCTTTTAACCATGTTTGCCGATTTTACGCTCATTAGCACACTTTAACATAACACTTTTCTTACAATAATATATATTTATTTTTAGCTGAATGCACGGCTGACGAAGACTGTCCTTTCGACAAGAGCTGTACTAATGGTTATTGTCAAGACCCGTGCGCTATCGGCTCGCCGTGCGGCCGAGACGCAGCGTGTGAGCCTGTCGCGCACGCCGCCACATGCCGCTGTCCACCTGGCATGCAAGGCGATCCCCACCGAGCTTGCGTCTCCGTACAATGCCATTATAATGAAGATTGTAACGACGAGCAAATTTGCAATCGTCTTAATCGCATCTGTCAACCGGCCTGCACGGACAACTCTTGTGCGCTCGGCGCCTTCTGTACAGCCTCTAACCACCGACCTGTTTGCACCTGCCCACCTGGCCAAACTGGAGACGCATACCTCCGCGGATGCGCCACCGTGCATTTTACGGACGAATGTACAGTAGACTCAGACTGCCGTTCGCCATTAGCGTGCGTGAATGCTCGTTGTACCGACCTTTGCCAGAGCAACCCCTGCGAAGTCGGTTTGATTTGTAAGACCGTAGATACTCTGCCGCTGCGCGCAGTGGCGTGCGTTTGTCCAGACGGCGGCCGCGTGGCTCCGGACAGTGGATGCCGATCTCCACCAGAAGGAGAGTGCACCGCTGATTCAGATTGCCCTAGCACTCATACTTGTCACCGAGGAAGTTGTGTAGAAGCTTGTAGAGCCGCTCCTTGTGGAAGAAACGCTCTTTGTGAGCCTATTGACCATGTCTCACGTTGCTCGTGCCCACCTGGCTATATTGGAAATCCAAGAGTCGAATGTAACACAGGTAACATTATAATATATATGCTTGTATACAGCATACAACGTTTTAACCTCACGCATTACTATTAAAACACAATTTTTTTTAATACAGAGCCGCGTCAACCTACTGTTTGGGAGTGCTATAGCGACGATGAATGCAGTCCTGAACAATCATGTCGTGAGCGCATTTGCAACAACCCATGCGTAGACGCCTGTGGAGTGGGCGCACTCTGTCGCGTCATCGACCACAAGCCGCAATGTAACTGCCCCCTCGGATACACAGGAAATGCGTATGCACGATGTGTTCCACGTGAGTTCATTTTATTAAATAATAATTATTTAATTTATTAAAAAGTCTGTATTTGTTTACAATATTATTTAATAATAATATGTCTGTATTTGTTGTTATTTCAAGTACCACGTATTTTATTTCGTTCCGTTTTACCGAAAA
>DWAV01000111.1:0-28494 GCA_018231305.1 Noctuana lactifera
AAAGTCCCCCCGAGTAGAAATTTCGAAAAAGTATTTAATGTACAGAAAAAATATTTCAACAGTCTTATTATACCTACGTAGTATAAATAGAAAAATTTGCCTAATGTAGTCCCTTGTAATTATTCTTTTTAATTGTGACAAATTTCATACTCCCAAAAATGAGTAAAAAGTTTATTTATGCGTAATAACTAATAATAATAAATTAATAATGCAATTAATTAACAATCACTTACTTTGATAGTGGTATTACACCCCTCCATCAAACATTTAGATTTTTTGGTGTCCTCGTCGTACGAAAACATAGAATAAATTCTATTAGTTTTTCTTCTTCCCATGATAAACAAAAATCTTTAAATATGGTACTTAAGAAGGCACGTCAAATCAGTACGAATAAACTAACAGCAATGTATAAGAATCGTATGCGCCCATTGCGATGCTTCGGCGTAAACGTGTCAAAACATGAATCTACCCGATTCACTCAAGTTTATGAAGGACATATTATGGAATTAACCGGTTAATTTAGGTACAAAACCGTTTGTACCAATGTAACCGGTAACCTTTATCATTTGGGTTAATTATAAACCGTTCACCTGTTTAACCGGTAAATGAAGGAACTTTATTATTTACCGGTATTAACCTGAAATTAACCGGTATTTTTAAACCGGTTCCGAGCCTTGACCCCAAGCGATATGTTTTGGGTGGGACATGGAACTATTTCGGCTAAGTAGTGAATACGTAGCCTAATTAGGTTTGTGACTCACTTATTAGCAAAGTTCATCATTATCAATTCAGGGACAGAAAACTATTATTTTTTAATTATAAATGTTTATTCGACTGTCCGGAACTAGCTTGATGGTTAATAAATATTTGTATTCCTATGTACCTAGGTACTTCATTTTTTTGGGGCAAATTTCTGCATTTCCCCCACACCTCCCTGGTCAAAAGCGAGGATATCCCTGGATAAAAATCTGGGTACGCTCATACATGTACCGTAGGTTGAATATACTCTATGTAATATACAATAAGCAAAAAACATAATAACTGAAGATCGTTTCTACACCGGTAAGCCATTTGCTGCCTAATGTAGCAGCTAATGAAACCGATCAATAACATCATCTGTTACGAATCGCCTCGCATCCAATCATTAATTTTATTTATTGCATAATGTTTCCTAGTATTTATCAATTAGAATGTTTACTCAAAAGAAATGTTATAAATGGAAGGCCATGGTCTTTCTGATTATAACTATAATGATAGTATCATGAATCTAAAAACAAATCTACTTAGATTAAAAATAAAAGTAAATTTATTTAGCGATTGTATTGGCAACCTTAAAATGTGATTAGAAATATTTTGAAGTAATATCTGGAAATTGATTCATTAGCAGATTTAGCAGTCCTGAGAATATTATGAATCGGCCAAAATTGAATTTTCGTAAAATAAATAAGTGGTGGTAGAAGTGATTATATATTTAAAATAATAAACAGTGAAATGGCATCGTATCAGCTGGCCTGAGTCAGAATCAAACCAAACCAATCATATCACTTCAAACGATTTGCCGCTTTCTACAAGCTTTATTGTTGCAGTCAGTGGAAAGTGTCGTTATGAAATAAATTCTTGAAACACATTATGTTTTTATACCTAATTCGAGTAAGTTAAACATCCAGTTCCATGACTTCGGGTCACTCAACGAAACAAATGGAAATATGTATAAGCATTCATTTCCTTAGTGGATTGATGTTTGTATTATTGGGACAACTTGCAAGAAATTTAAAGCTTGAAGGACTTAAAAACCAAAAGGTACATATTTCTGAAGGGTTAAAATAATAGATATTCTTATTTTATTTTCAAAACTTGTAGTATAACATTTGCTCTATCAAATATTTTCTCTGCCAGATTGATGTTTGTGAATCGTTAACTCACCTAACCATCATAGGATAAATGTGATGTTTTATTTAAGTCACCATAACAGGTTTTATGTCTCACTGCGAAGCTTTTAGTTTCTGTTCTGCATTCTCAAATAATGAGATAGACAAGATATTCAGGGATGCGGTTACGTTATACGTTATTTATGCTTAAAAAATTGTTTGCCTGTATTATTTACCTGTATTTAGCTTTGTGTGCGGCGTCGAACAGCTCACCCTCGAAAGGAGCCGTGATGAGGTAGGAAGGAGGCGCGGGCGGCTGCGGCGGCGACGGCAGCGCGTCGGCCGCCGGCGCCGCCGCCACCGAACCCAGCCGCTCGCACGCCGCTCTTACTCGTTCACACTCTAGACAGGTTTCGTTCACATATACTACGGAACTCGGTGAACCTGTCAAGCAATATCCATGAGTTAAAATAGGACCCCCCTCTAAATTATCAATACTTAGATTAGAATATAAATATTTTAGTAAATAACCACGAACTTACGAAGCGCGTAACATATATCGCCCCGCTGTAGGTCTCTGATCTCACAAGTTAAGCAACATCACGACCGATATGCTCATGGGTGATAGCTAATAATGGCAAATTTTATGCCGTTGGACCCTGCTGTTATCGATAGTTAAGTCTTTAAACCTTGACCTTAACTACCACTAACCCGTATTTCCATCAATTCGCATTGGAGCAGCGTGATGGAATATGCTCCAGGCCTTCCCTGATTATGTAGAGGTCCGTGCTCAGCAGTAGGCCATAAAATGGTTGCAGACCACCCACCATAGACTAGATACAAAGCGCAGGATCATAAGCACAGAAGCCCTTTCGCCTTCAAATGAAGCCCTAAATCGAAGCGGGGGGAGGGCGTGTTGTCGAATTGTCGTTATTGACCCCGAATGATTCGAGGTGGAGCGGGGAGGCGCGGAGACGTCAGAAACAGGCTACAATGTTTGTGTGAAGAAAAAGCATTAGAGAATTTTTTTTACGAAACACTTTATGATTATTACCTCCGTATAAACAAACTTTTCCCTCAACATATTTTCCTGTAATATAATGATATTTTCACTTTTACTTCAAGATCGAGACTACTGTTTGTGGTATTCATTCATAGATGCAATTTTCAATATTTAATATATTTATGATTCATATTGCGCACGAGCGACACTATACCGGTAATATAAAAGAAAAATGTTACATCTCGAATGATGAGAGATGACCTCTAGGGAATCATCACGTTAGTGGTTCAGGGTCAATGAGTCATGCTTGCAACATGACAGTGGGAACACCCGGTCCGCTTGGCACAACGCGCAGTGTAAGCACCTGCTATGGAGTGTTATCTAAGCTAGTATAATAACCAATAATAATAATATTATAAACGGCATAATTGTTTTTTTTGTTGTATTGAATAGAAATATTCATCACATTCTTAAGGCTTTCTTGTGGTGTGGTTAAGGGTGAAGAAAGAGCTCATGGAGCTCACGTCTCTAACTAGTCGGACTACCTTGCAAAGATGCGTGGGGTGGGGAGTGTCGTTATACATAAACCTAAATTAAATAACATAATAATAAAACAGGACAAACAATCTGTTACTAGAAGCAACAACTACCCCGCTAACTTGTGTTTTATGTCAATATTAATTATCTACCGCAATTACCCCAAAAAAAGAGTGGACAGTTGTGTTTATAAGAAACTTCATGTTTGGAATCTATAAGTATAATATTAGAATGAACCAATCCTAGCTGCACGCAGTGTACGTACATACTTAATTAAAGTGTTTATAACATAACATACGAGTACCTAGACAAAAGTAAGCATTGTATCAAATCCTTTGGAAAATGAAAAAGATTTTTTTTAAATTAAATACCTATATTTCATTTTGCTTTTAAACCATTAAATAAGTACATACAGTAAATTTGGTTCTATATTCAAACTATTATATTAATGAAAATTATATTGTTATATACAATTTGGTCAGTTACTTTCCTAAACATTAAAAAAATTCACAACTCGTATAATATTCACTCAAATCCTGATTAAAACTCTTAATATATAATGAATATACCATATACAGCTCTGCTGAGTCGCATTACAGGTATATGACATCAGTTGAAGTCATAATAATCTGTGAAGTGTTAACATGAATAGGTTAAATAATATTAGTTGATATTGAGGGGAAAAATACATGCGAGAAATGCATGCACACTCACATCCACCACCGAGGTACAACCGCAGCTGTTCTACCAATGCTAGCATGGTCGGCGTGAGTGCCGCAAACCACGCTTTACGCCTTCTGTAAAAGCTGTGCCTATCAAAAACCACCAATTGAGTCTTGAATAATAATCCCACTATTATCGTGAAACAACAGAGCATATATAAGCCTTGTCAGCACATGCAATGTGTTGCAGCATCTCATTGGCTGATTGCGAGTTTTGGAAATGAGTAACGTGAAAACAGAGTACATTTTCTTCTCATTTCAAATAGTTAGTAGTATTATATCGTTTTGAGGAGTTTCCTTTAATACATGTCACATTTTTCACATATCATTTTGAAGACATATGGTATATAATTATCAGATATAAAATTTAATGAGGTATTACATTAACACTGTTACTAATGATAGATACCTATTAAATTAATATGTTAGTTAATATGATAACATGTATCTGCGTTAAATATTTGTTAATAAAATATACAGTATTGCATAAACTGTTCTTTACTTTGTGCGACATTGATTTAATGGTTTTCACAACTACACAATTACCTACAACCAATCTGACATGTGACTGTATACTATCAATGATAAAATTATGCATTATTTGTTACTTAAATTAAAATTGTATGTTTAGCTATTTATGTTTTGCTTATGTACTTAAAATTAATTTTTATTAATACACAAGACTAATATGGAAATGCATTTGTGATTTATTGTTATTATTAATTTACCAAAAAACATTTACTGAATCAATTGTACTTTGAGTTATAATTGTCTAATATAGTTTTGAACTGATTTGAGCTTGACAGTACAACGCCTTGGGCAACATTACTACTAGATTAGGCAATTTTTCTCCATTTAGGCTACCTCGAAGGTTGTTGGGCGACCAGAAATTATGATTGGCGACCAGTCGCCGTTTATGCTATCTCAAATAAAAATTGGCGATTTTAGGCTAGGTATAAGTTTCTTGCAGAAAAGCCTAGAAAAAAAATTTTTGGAGCGAAAAAGGCTTCAAATGAACAGTCTGAAAGCAAAAATAAGTGACTTAAGAGCAGAATGAGAGCCAGTTAGACTAAATGACGATTTTAGGCTACTATTTGTAAAGAAAAAAATTGGGCGACTTGGACCGGGATTTGTCTGGCAACACTGTTGGGCAATTTGTTCCAAGTGTGTAAAACCCTGTCCTGTAGGAATTGTTTTAAGGGGGTTGGAGATGCCAGTTGACACAGAATTGGTTTTCAATATAAAAAACAGGATAAAAGTTCATTTAGAATACCATGTTTTAAAAAGAATATCCTTTATAAGGGAAGCAAAAAAATGTAAAACTCCCAGTTATACACTTTTAGAGTCCTTTTTAGACTTAAGGTTTTATTTGCAAGAATAAGTTAAATTGTTACAATTACCTTACTCTTTTAAAATGCTGCGATGCAAAGGAATATCCATTAGTTTAAAAAAAGGAAGCAATGTGTTTCTTTGAAAAAATTAAATTCAATGCTTCTAGCATTAACACAATAAGTGTTATTAATCTTATTACAAGTAAATAAAATTTAGTATGTTAATGTCATGCAATAGACTGTTTAAATATACGTTATTAAAATTTTATGAAATTATTTTCGTTAAAATAATTAGTAAATACGTTGATTAATAACGTACTTTCCATTCGTTGAAGGCGCCACATTATCTAGGCATGTAGACGATACAAATAGCTCCAGAGCATGGGGCAAAAATTGTGAAAAATTTCAACATTTACCATCAGTATCTTCAAATTTGTCAGTTGTATCAGAGCTTCCTGTTTGTGGCATGCCCTTAGACAATTCGTCCATCTTGCGTACCACTGATTCGTTACATCAATCACACAACACTAATCACAATGCTATTTACAAATACCTAACATATATATTTTAACACTGTTCACTTCATTTTAAACTCAGTCTTTTCATATCAGAAGCAGTTTTGTCCATTTCAAACGCATATCCGTAATTTTCAACAACACGACATAAACGAAACGATAGGTAAATCAGCGAGCAATCTTTCATTTCAACCACAGACTAAGAAAGAAGAGCACAGAATAAATATTTACTAACGGAAAGAAAGAGATACATAGACTATTTAGATACAACTTAACGTTTATAAAATAAAATAGCATTTCTGTGGCAACACTAACTTATACCGTAGTACATTCTAAGTAGTCTGTGATAGTAACCATCATTGATCATAGATAATGATTAATGTCTTTTATAAGCTGTGCTTTATGCTATCTTTTATATTCTGTACAAGGCATCAAAAATATGACATTTACATGTCAATTGTCTTATCTTAATAATTGTCTATGACAAAATAATTAAACGTTGGTTGTGGTTGGGTGGTTTGGTAGATTTTGGTGTTTATTTCGTTTTGTGTTTGTCTAACATCTGTTAAAGAGATATATTTTGATTGTGGTAGATAAGATAAAACAATAGTTACGAAGATTAAACTAACGTAGTGATAAAACCATACAATGGGGTAGAGCATCAGAAAGTATAATACAAAATCTTAAATCTTTTGAATACTATTCGACAGTTCTGAGAGTTCATTATGGAACACTTCGGCCTATCTCATATACTGTACGAGCCAGATAAATATAGTCCAGATACTTTGGACTTACTAGTGGACGAGGAAGCAAGAGAATATTGGTTGAACACTTGCGAGAAACTTGTAGAGAAATATGTTAATTTTGCGCTAACTAATAATGATGAACCTACTGTTGAAATACGAGCTTTGAAATTCAAGACTTGTTATGTTGAGGCACTTAAAGAACTTCGAATTAATCCTCTGTAAGTATAACCGATAATTTAATTTTCTCCAATAACTTATCTCCACATGTATTACCTCTTATCGAAGTTTTCTTGTAGATCAGTAAAAATTAAGAACACCAATACTACTATGTAATCAGGACGGTCCACTTCAGAACTAAGTTCACTGCCTGCCTGGATTAAACACGTTGAAATGACAATGAATAAATGCCATCTGTTGAAGAGCCTACAAAGGATGGAGAACCTAAACAACTCTTAGAGAGCAGACCACATTTAGACAAACAAATTTTAGACACTCTACTAAAAGATTAAAACTAAAATTACCATCCAACTTATGATTTAAAATTATAAGTTATCATTAGAATAATAAATTTATTGTTTGTGTTTTATCTCCGTTTTCATTATTGTCAGTTAAGTAATTTAGTTTTATTGCTGTATTCTTTATTGTTTATTAACAACGCCTTATTTATAATTTTAGTGCTCATGGGCAGTTGACTATTCGGTTACTACTTGATGTCAACGAAACATGCCTTCGTTCTCAGGGGTTCTTTGACCTATGGAAGCAACAAAAGAAGTTTGAAAATGAAGCAGCTCTTGCGTCTTTAGGTTCCAGATTGGCTGAAATTGATACAATACGAGATGATAGTCAGAGATGGACAGAAATATGCAGAGGTGTTTTAGCAGGTATGCACTTTATATAAAAGATTTAAGATTTATACTTAGTATTATTTATTTGATTTCAACAGTTATGTAAAAGCCAACTTATAAACTTAAGCAAAGCCAAATAGTTAGGAATTGTGTGGGAGATTGGCTAATTCATGTGCATTTTGATGTGTTGTTAAGTAGTTGCACCCATAACTTTCATGAAAGACCATATGATTGGTTTGAAAATATATACTTCCACTTATCCAACCTTTTAGTAAATTCCAAACTGCACCTAATCACAATTAGCTCTGTAGTTTGTTTATGGTTTACGTTATGCAAGGTTTAGTGGAGAGTAAAATTTATTTCAAATAGTTTTTAATTTTAGGAAATATGTTTGATTGGGGAGCACAGGCTGTTACCGCCATTCTAGACAGTGGGCTATATGAAGCTTTAGAGAAAATTCAAAAACGGCCATGGCTATATGACTGCTTAGATAAATGGATTGAAAAGTTACAGGTAAGGCAAATTTTGTAAGTTTTGTACATTTTGTACATTGGGAAAATGTTTCAAAAACTTTAAAAAATTATTTATGCACTATAATTTGGTACTATAAGTACCTAATTTACTAAGATACTATTGCACTATAAGTTGGTAGAATTAAAAGTAAAATTAATATTTATTTATGTTAAATTATTTTGTTGCAGAAAACTGTTCATCACTGTGCCGCCATATTTGTAGATAACAGTGGTGTAGATATTGTTCTAGGAGTACTGCCCTTTGTAAGAGCATTGCTGCTTCGTGGTACTTCTGTAATACTTTGTGCTAATGAATGGCCAGCACTAAATGATGTTACCAATGTAGAATTAGAGGAAATACTCCAACATGCTGCTTTAATATGTCCCATAATCTCAGCAGCATTAGCCACTGGAGATTTAGTTGTAAGATCCAGTGGACAAAGAGGCCCCTGTCTCGACCTTAGGACTATTAGTGTAGGTAAGGTTAAAAACTCTACACTTTACAGGTAGTACATTTCGTAATAGCATTCAATTATAACCAGGGTTGTTAAGGAACTCCAACACTATCATAACTTATTTAAATCTGTCGAATATCGACTGTTACGCAACCTCTAGTTAACATTAAACCACACAATAAAATTTATTGATGTTATATTTTACAGTTAGTACAGTATCTTTTTCTTTAAAATGAATTATGTACTATTTTAAATTTTTTCAGGTCTTTGCACAGAGATGAAAGTGCGAGGAGTAGATTTAATAATATTAGAAGGAATGGGCAGAGCATTACATACAAATCTCCACGCCCGCCTCGCTGTAGATTCTTTAAAACTGGCTGTTGTAAAAAATGCTTGGCTAGCTCAACGTCTTGGTGGTCCATTATTTTCTGTTATATTCATTTATGAAGACAAACCTACTGATAAATAGTTAAAATTTTGGTAACTAACCCATTGAAGTTCCAGTTTACAAAAATGTAACTAATACAGTTAACTGCCTACTAAGTAATACTTTACCATGATAAAATTCACTATTTAGAATTTCATGTCCTGTCTTTTGATGTCTAATGGCGTTTTACTGAATATATTGAGTGTTACCTTGATAACGTTTTTTATTTATAAATAATACCTATGTCCAAACTCTTACTACTTGAAATTATTACTTTCCTGTGACTCAAAAATTAATTTGTCGATACATAAAAGTCGTTAAAGCTGGTCAGAGCCCTTTGGCAGTTTCTTGACGTTCGACACGGGTTGGCCACTAATAGTAATTTGTAATGTAGTAGCGTGGTGGAGCATGCTCCATAGACTTTTCCCGGTTGTGGGAAGACCAGTGCTCAGCCAATAAAAGGGTTGCATTCAAAAATTTTACGCAAAGCTGCATAAATCAGCATAAGTGCAAATTATGCGTAATTAATGATAAGCTATATAAAGCACCTACCTAAATTGTATCTGTGACAATAATAATGTCAAGTTTCCTCATGGACTTCACAAATATTTTCCTTCCTGTCTATAATTAGGTACTTACTTTATTAAAACAACTTATAGGCCACTTAATTTAATCAAAATCGGTATAACAGTTTCAGGAAAGAATTAGAATACGCATGTACACCGAACTTTAGGCCGAAGGAAATTAAAGACTGTAATGGTATCTATGGTTTATTTAAATAAAAAATACCCACTGTAACTATTAACTAAGATTAAGGGAGAGACATCACTTCACTTTAACATTTCATTGATTGATATAAGAGGTGAAGATGGGAACAAAACAGTAACAATATGATGCGCTTTTACTGTACAACAAAATGCATAACGTACAACCTAAATGCTAACAACGCGTTCATCAAAAATCAACATTCCAAGATTGTGTATCTACATCAACGCGGCAATATTCTACATACATGCCATTTGGTACTAAAGGTCCAATCAGACGATTTCAAGAAGTCAACAATACATTAAACTCTTATCCTATCTTTAATGAACGTGATTTTCAAAGATTAGGACCTGTTCAGCCAAGCAATGACTTTGAATAACAAGTATGCAATACTGATTGCATATGCAATTTTCTCTTTTTGTTGTCTCTGCAACTGTTCAGCTTCTATAGCCATTACACGTCGGTTTAATTTAACAATTTGTCGCCGCAAATGCACTAACTCCTCCGAAGTCGAAAGTCCCTCTCCATTACTCATTGGGGGAGTTGGATCCCTGTTAATTAAAAGAATTTTACAAATTAGGTAGATAAAGAATAATTGAACATATAAAGAAGTGTATTGAATACATAACCATTTAACTAACTTCTTCAAAAGGTAGACTATCCTATCTATCGCTCAAAGATAGGACATGATGTTATTTTTATCTATATAGAGTTGAAATAACTCTGAGCGAACGTGGCCAACAGGAGTCTAGTCTAGTCTAGACCCAGTTCTGAAGTCCACGTGGACAAAGTCGCAGTTATAGTCTAGAATTAATATATAATTAAAGTTGTCATTATAGAAAGATATGACATACCTTAACACAAGTCGTGATTCTGTCATGGTTGAATCATTAAAACTATTGGGTCGAGGCGTATTGGACCTTGCACCATCGCCTTGTGAGCGAATCGTTCTAACATTCCTTGGTGGAGAATTCGGTGCCCCCATTGAGAAATCATCAGCTGATGGGAAGTAATGCTGGTCCAGAGTGATAACACGAGGCGGAGTACTAACACGAATCATACCAGGATCCGTTGGCAGCACAGCATTGTCCAGTTGGATCTCTCGAGGAGTTGCTTTGGTGCCTACATTGTAACAGAGATGCAACAATCAAGTTAAAAGAGAAACAATTACCCTCATCGTAACATATTATTTATGAATACTTTACCAGTTAGAACCCCAAACACCAAAGCATTGTTTACTGCAATGGAAACTTACTTTTACTTGTTTCACACCATAATATGCAGTGAAACCAGAACATGGTACATTGCTTATTTCTTATTGTGCTAGACACTCAGAATATTTCATGAAAAATCAATTTAATAAATTTCTTTTTAACACAATGTTTTTTCTTCAGTATTAAACTCACAGAACACACTTATGTTTATACCACTTGCATCACTATGGACAAGTCTATCTTTAGAATGGTTGCAGCAATATGCATATCATAGGCTTCTTGTCAACAATCAATCAAGCTCAATAATTATTGACATCTCAGGTTTTATTATTTAATTATATTATTAAGGTATTGATTTCATGCTCTTTTATATCACACTGCAGAGCACTACAAGTGGAGGACCTTTATTAGACCACTTATGCTGCTGTGGTGCAATAAACTATTTTATTATGATTGCAAGTCTTGAAATGGGATAGTCATAAACATCAATGAAATAGTGATTTAAGTTGGAACTGACGGAGTGTATATCAACTCCTTTATTTTGTTATGTGATAATCCTATTTAGTACTTAACCAGATACAATACTTTCATGGTCATCAATCTGTGATATAAGCTGTATCATATCAACAGAAAATCAAAATATTACTTGAACATTGGGGCTGGAATACACTAGATTAATTATTCGTATTAGTCAGATATTTTGGGGATACATTGTGGTTATTTTAATTAGATTTTAATGTAAATTTATGGATTGCTTTCAAGCAGCCATGCATGTAGCATATTTATACAAGCAAAAAAATGCAATCACCTCTAATCTTATGAGTATTTGCTAACTGCTTCTCATATACATAATATTCATTTGTTTAGTTTTGTTTATTTGAATATATACTAGCCATAACATAAATTATATCTTTAACTTTAAAAAAATTAAGAATGATACATACTATAGTCATTTATTTTAATATGATATGATGATAAATATTATTAGTATGCATTACCAATGTGCTGGTCTTGTCCCACAACAAGTATTCTCTCTGGTACTTTCATATCAAATTTTTCATTAGCATAGTCCCATCCAGTGACAAATCCATTTGGAGCACTTTCTTCATCAACTATATCTCCAGTCGCCTGAAAAAAGTTAAAAAACAAAGGTTGGTTTATTTTTTTTTAATTTTGTAAACAATATCAAGTATTAAATGTTTCAATTATAAGCTTTATAACTGGATAAAGTAATTTATTGACTAGATTATTGTATTAAGTAGGAGGTAGGTAGGTAGTATTTGGTTACCTTAATCCTTTGAGGAACAGTCATATTATGACTGATCAGCCGCGTGTAGGCTTCATCAGAGTTGAAATTCATCGTAATGAGCTGAAAGACGATGGTAATATCACTTTGGGTAATTAATTGTAAGACAATACTGAAAATAAATTGTGGAAAAATGTTTCCGTTCATGTAGGTAGTCAAGTTATTATTCGAAATTTCAAAAACTCCAACTAACAACAATAAATGCAAAAGAGAACACTCTACAATACCTTTTTCGTATATACACTGAATAATAAATCCCTTTTTAACGGGAATTGAAGAGGAAATTGATTACAATTTTTAACACAGAGTACTTTCTTTCTTTGTGAAATTGATATTGATAGGATTTGACATTGACACATTGACATGACAATATGAATGTTTTTTTTTTTTCCTCTTTAATGGCATCACGCTATTTGCGCATCGCCAACGACAAAACGGGGGAAACGGGGCGGAAAAGAACAAGGACGAATAATTTGGATAAGATCAATCAGGAAAGTTGGAAACTATGGTATATACTAATAATCTCCAACTAACAAAATTTAGCATGAATTTTTATTTTTTTGTCATGCATTAAATACCAATAATATCTCAATAGTATAAGTATAATATTGTTAGCGTTTTTATCTATGGTTTGTAGTCTGTGACTTGTCAACACTCTGTGCTTACCAATTTCATCCGCGATAAGTCAACGTGATTAAATTGACGTCACTCAATGTACGTAGTACATTCTATGTAGTCTGTGCTCACTAGTGACTGGAGCTTGCTTGCCGTGTCTATCTGTCATTGGCGGTTTTGTTCTATCAAATTCATTATCATTACTGTTAAATTTCGTGAAAAATTAATTTTTATATAGTTTAATTTAAAACTAAAAAATAGAGATACAACCAGAAGAATGACTTAGCTGTTATTAAATACACAGTTTCAGCAGTTAAATTAGAATCGTTTTAATAGAATCGCCGGGTTCATAAATAATTTGTACAATGAAACCCACCGGCTGTAAAATATCATTTTTATTAATTGTATGTATCTTTGTCTCGTTAACCATAAGTAGCGATTCTCCAAAAAGAGAAGAAAGGAAGTCTAAAGGAGTCACAACATTTGTAAGCGCAAAATGGGAAACCACCCCTATTGTGTTGGAGTTAGCTGAATATCTTTCAAGTGAAAGCTCTGATTTGTTTTGGTCTTATGTAGATGGAATTAACTCTTTAAAATCGAACCTTGAAACGTTGGGTAAGTTTGCTTAGATTTTTTTATATGGTTTATGATAACCAAAAATAGTAAAAAAAATTTAATCCATTGTATCACAGATAAAATTCCGAAAACATTGCAAATTTGCTTAGTTCTAAAGGTATTAATTGTAGCATTCGTAGTCAGCTTTTCTAAATTCAAGTTATTACAGCTTATTTATTAGAAATTAGAATCCTTATAATATTGTTTCAGAGACAGATAAACAGGTTTATGATACCTGCATTGGAGTGGCCACCTCCTTACTAGCACCAGCCCAATTGCGTATGGCAAAGTTAGCTCTCTCCATGCACCTGACGTCACCAACAGTTCACATGTTTGATCAAATAGCTACTCAAAATGGAGCTAAAAACATGCAGTGCAATGCATTTGTTTCTATAGCTTCTAGGAAGCTTTGTGACAATGATGTTCTAAGAGATATATTAAAGTCAAATCAACAGTATGAGCCTGTAAGTATGAATTAAAATTGGAAGTTTAAACTTATACCAGATGTGCTATAGATAATTATTTTATTATTACAATTTTATTGTCCCTATAACATTTTGAGTGTGATACACAAGAGTGTAATGCAAGGTGTTGTAATCAATCATGAATAGAGTAAATTCTATTAATTGTTCTAAGTAGTATAAAGATTTCACTATTTCACATAAATGCATTTTATACAATTTAAATATTTTATAATTATTTAGTGTATTTTCAGTATAAACCAGTGTAACAATTGTTTAATCATAGACAAACATTTGCACATAGGCCATTGTTTGTTTATAGTATTTTATGGCAAGGAGAGAATTTAATTTGTCTCTTTAAAAAATCTGATTTATTTGTCAACCACTGCACTGGGCTATGGTCACAATGACATGTTAGCAACTAACTTCCATTTGCCTATAATGCTGAACTATTTTCTAAAGATAATTATGTTTATAGGAAGAGCATAAGTTAGAAACATATCTTTTGGATCACACATACCCAAGTAGTGACAACAAGAGTCTTACTGCTATCCTGTATGGTGAACTGGGGACAGAAGAGTTTGCTGCTAAACACAAAATCCTGAGTGGCTGGGCAGATAGAGGCATAATCAATTATGTTGTGAGGTGGAATATAAAGGTGAGTGTTTTTAATTATATAAAATTAAATGTTAAATGTTAGTAAAAGATTTTTTCATTAGGATATTTTTTATATTAGTATTTTTTCAATCCTAGTATTTTTATAATTGAATTGTGACCTTTCAGTCTGGGTTGATTTAATACCAAAAGACAACTGCATTAAAAATTATATAATATTTGTTTGTATATGTATAATTGCAGCCTCGTGGAAAGCCTAAATTACGCCTCTCTGGCTATGGAGTGGAACTGCAATTGAAGAGTACAGAGTACAAAAGCCAGGATGACACTACACCCAAAGAGGCTGAAGGTGCTGAAGCAAATGTGCCTTCAGAGGAAGAGGATGAGAATGACCCACAGAATCAAATTGATGGTTTCAACTTTGGAAGGCTGAAGTAATATTTTTGTAGTTAATTCATACATATGTACATTCATATTGCAATAAAATATATAGATATTGCAAATACTAACAACAAAAAGCAATTCCGCAATATTAAAAATTTCATGCAATTGCAAATATAATTGCATGTTATCCTTTGTTACATGTGGTGTAACGAGTTCATTACGACTTATGCCAATTACTTTATGAAATTAAATAAAAAATTCAAAGAATTTATTTAACAATCAATTCGAATTTATTTATTGAAAGTAGGACGAATGAGAAACACAATTTTGCTAATCAATATCAGAATCAATTTACTGTGAAAAATTTTGTTTTGGAGTATATATTGTGTCCTGATACTGGTGAGGAGTAAAATTTAAAATTATTTACAAGAAAAAAGGGTTGGGGATTGAAAGCCTACACCTGATGGGAAGGTTGTGTTTGAATCCTACCCAACGTTGAAATTTTGTAATTTTACATTAGGTATTTTTTATATTAGGTATAGGTTAAAAATGCTTAATGTCTGTTGAAGTGAAATGAGTAAATTTTGCAATATGCGTCGATAGGAACTTATTCCCTGCACTACGTACACCCTTGGAGCGATTCCGGCGCCATCTATCGGAGGTGAGCGAGGAGTTAGCGCCGTTGAAAGTATGGCAGATGCAAGGTCTTAGTATGCAGGCCGCGGTGGCGGTGGCCGACGCACACGATGCGGGCGGCGATGAGGCTTTGAAAGTTCTTACGTCTATCGCTCAGAACTTCCCTATGCAGGTGATTATTAAGTATATTTTGCTTCTTTTTTTGTATAAATCATAAGATTACATTGCGTGATACATCATACTCATCGTCATAATTCGTACAACTTACCTTTTTTATTATGAAAAAAAAATGGTCATTTTACATTAACTTTTCTACAATATTACCTACTGTACTGCTACACAAAGTAATTACCTATATGTATGTATGTTGTATCATTAGTATTAAATATATTGTTGTATATTTGTTAATAGAATAGTACTGTTCAAAATTGCAGTGTGCAAAACCCATAGGTAATGTGGAAAGAAACTAATATTACTTGCAATTCTGCCCAATTACTATTTAATATTGGTTTTTATAGATATTTGTTGAGTTCAAAATACCATTATATTATTCATATTCCAGACCAAAACATTAATCCACGTGAACATACCGCGATCGTTCCGCGACGAGGTACTTTACAACCAGGACGTGTGGTCTTCAGAGCTGGGCTTACGAGCCGGTGAACCGCTGCTCTTGGTATCGGGAGCGCAGTACGACGCCGACGAGATTGACGTCATGGCTCTACTCGCCGCTTTGAAAGAGGACATTGGTCCTATGAACACGCTGCATGCTCTCGGTATGTGTATTTCTTAAAAATGGGTACAATAGAGGGCCAATGCTGTTCTTGTTGAATGCACTGTCTTAAGTCATGTTGAATTTGACATGTCAATTACTTGTCGTCTTGATTGTAAAAATTGGGTTGTAAAGTACATTTATTTATTCTGTCTATTGTAAGTGATATTTTTTATTTAAACTGTAAGGGATGTTTTTTTCTAAGAAACTTATAGCAGACCTGTAAAAGAAAATGGTTAGTAGACATAAATACAACCATACAAAAATATTAATATTTAGTTTTTAAATAAATTAATAAGACAGACAGAGACTGTAAACATGAACATAAGCTGAATATACTACTTTTTAGGTCTTTCAAAGAAGCTTATCAATAAGTTAATGTCCCTTGAACTTGGCGAGTCTTACACTTGGGAAGAGTATGGGCTTGACATCAGAGATTCTGCAATAGTGTGGCTCAACGACCTGGAAACAGACGAGCGCTACCGCCGCTGGCCATCTTCATACATGGAGCTGCTGAGACCCACATACCCTGGAATGCTGAGAAATATGAAGAGGAATATTTATAATTATGTATGTAGCTTTGTATTGTTTGTGGTATAATGTTGCTATGCGTGGGTACCCATAATTTAGATGTAACGTTTAGAGTAGGAAGCAAAATCTCGCTCACTTAGGTTTTTATATTTTTGACGAAACAATTTGTACTTGCACAAAAATCAAGACATAATTTTTCGATTATGCACTATATATGTATTTATAATAAAAGTAAATCGTCCTACTATTGATTATAGTTATAGCATATTGTTTGTACATTTAAATTTACAAATTATCTTTTTTATTTCCTATTATTTTCATCATTTTATAACGAATTCACCACTTACTGCAATGATTCAATAAACAAATGTTTAGTAGTGAAAAGTAAAACTCAGTGCTCTAATTGAATAACGTTTAATACATATGAATAGAATTGAATAGTGTCTTTAAATGATCCATAGGTGATCATAGTAGACCCAACATCGCCGGAGTCCGCATCGCCGCTGAAGCTTGGCGAGACGCTGCTAAAGCACGCCACACCAGTGCGCGTGGGCGTCGCGCTCGCCGAAGGACAGGACAGAGTGCTCTCGGCCGCCGTTCGCTCCGCATTTAACTACATCGCACAGGACCGCAGCTCGAATAAGGAGGCATTTTACTTCCTCACTCAGGTATTGGTGTAGTTTTTTTGTTTTCAATGTTTCCATATAAGCACAATTTCAGGCACTTTACCAGATTACGAGTATATTGTTAGTGTTAATGAATTTTGAATTTGAATTACACGTGTCTTTTTACTTTTTGTCATAGTTGGTGTCTTCATTGAAAGAAAATAAATTGACGTTAGATTCTATTAAGACACAACTGAAGAAATATGTGGGAGCAACTCCGAAATTGGATGACATTCTATCTGAAGATTCAGAGTACAATTTTGGCAACCAGTTGTCTAGTGAGTTCATATCTAAGCTTGGAGCTGACAGTTTTCCCCAGGTGAGAACATTTAGTTGATCGAGTTATTTCTTGCTAAATTTATTTCAGATGGCTTTGGATATTGCATTTTCTTAATGTACACAATTTAAAAATATTTTAATAGTGTTTAGAGTTAGTTTTTACTGATTGACCTTGGTATAAAACAAACAAACCGTGGGATGAGTTCGTGGGCTATGTGGTTAGTGCTGGAGGTCACATGAGAATATGTAATCGATTTCTTCGTCTACTTCAGTGCTTCTTCACTCTCTGTCACCTGCAGCTGGAAATAGGAAAAAACTTATTATGGCCATCAGTCGGGCAGCTATTGACGCTCATTAACCAGTTTTAATTATATGTCACTTTCAACCGTTTACACGACTGATATTCAGGTCCTGATAAATGGCGTGCCGCTCAGGGAAGAGGGCACGCTAACTGGCGCGGGCAGCTCCACACTGTCGTCCGTGGAGCTGTTGGAGGAGGCGCTGGTGGGCTCCCTGGCGCGGCACACGCGCCGCCTGCAGAGCGCCGTGTTCCGCGGAGACCTCTCCGACTCCGATGACGCAGTCGATTACCTTATGAAGCAACCACACATCGTTTCCAGGTCAGAATGTGACATACAAAATATCACGGAGAAGTCTTTTTTTTTTACACTCACATACAGACGTTGTTTCTGACGCCCCTCTCTTTCTCGTGTTGCGTCTTACCTACCCTCCTCCCCACCTTTTGAAGTAGGGTAATGTTTGAAAGTGACAAGGTGTCCTTGTTGTTTTACTTTGCCCTTTTTATATCCCAGTGCTGGGCACGGGTCTCTCCCCACAACCGGGGAAGGCCTGGAGCATACTCCACCACGCTGGTCCAATGCAGATTGGTGGAGAATGTTGTTTTATTTATCGCTTTGAATTGTTCGCGTGACTATGTAACAGTTATCGCAATCCCATACATTTTCTATCAATTCAGTTTTATATTGTGATACAAATTTATTGTAATATTTTTTTGTTTTTAATTTTTACAGACTTAATCGTCGAGTACTTAGTTCGGAACCATCGCAGTACCTCGACTTATCTGGTATTCCAGCCTCGCCCGAGCTATTTACGGAGGACAAAATCCATAAACTGTTGCATCTTACTGGTAATTTTTTTTAATAAATATATATATATATATAATTGTCCTACTTATCTATCTATACTGAACTGAAACCATTCCTTACACGATTTTCAAAATCTCTTTTCTATAATGAAATGAATATAAAAATTATGGTACAGGTCGAGACGCACTAGCGACTGCGCTTCCAGTTCTCAGGTATTTCACTAAACCAGGAAAAAAGGAAAGGATCACGCAGACCGTTTGGGTGTTTGCAGATTTGAATGCTAAGAAGAGTAGGCGACTATTGAAAGATGCATTGACTTTTATGGTGTGTTGAATATATTCTATCATTCGATTTTTCCTTTTTTATGTCTTGTGACAACTTCATTAAGTTTTCTGTGCTAATGATATTTCAATACAAATGTGAAGTTAAGATTGAGTTGTTATTGTTAACTCACCTTTCTAGTGCCGAGATATGCCTAGAAACGTTTCAATTTATTTTGCTCTTCTAAAATTTATATTAATGACGGACGACACCCTCATTTTGTTCGTGTACAGAGAGAATCGAGTGGAATTCGTGTGGCATTTATCCCGAATATTAATGAAACTATGGAGGGGGACCAGTCGTTGAACAAAGTAGTGGTAGCCGCGTTGACTGTGCTCGACAGCGACAAGGCTGCGAAGTACGTGGTGCAGTTACTTGAAGACGAGGGTTGCCACGAGAGAGAGGACTGCGACATTTTGGTGAGTAGGCTTTTGCATAATGATATTACTTGTGATAATTTTTGCTGGGCCCAAAGAGATTAGTCCTATTTTGCTATTCTCTATTTAATGATATAATAATAAATTTTCTATACAGAAACATGTCCATATCTCGTTAGTATACAAATTACACTTATAAAATTTTGTTAATAATATTGAATTCAAAATTGTTAGAAACACTTCATGGTAATTATATATACCTACATGAATCCATCAAAATTAATATCAAGAAATCAAAGTATCAAATTAAATTATCATTTAGTTTTATTAAGAGACTAGCGGAAGGTGTTATATATAAGTAGTGTTATTTAGAAAAGTATGTATTGTTGTAGCCGGAGCTAGTTCCCGCGCTGAACAAGTACGAGTGGGTGCTGAAGGCAGCGCGCGTGCTGTCGGCGCGCGGCGCGCGGCTGCGCGGCGGCCAGCGCGCCGTGGCCTACAACGCCAGGCTCGTCGGACCCTTCGACGACAACGAACACTTCACGCTCGAAGACTTCCAGCTCTTGGAGAGGTGCTTCATTACTTGAATCTCTGTTCTCATAATTGAATTTCTGTGCCCATTTACTTTTTTCACTTACGACTACGATTTTTATAATATTGCCTAAGCTGGCCTCGTATTTCGGATTTTGTATTTGTTGATTTCCGGCAGTGTAGCTAACATTATCAGCTAGCTGCTGGAATGCTTGGTTCTCAATGTTCTTTATAAGGAGCTTGTACTTTCTCTAGCTTGTACTTGAGCTCGCTTCGTCTCTTGAATTTTGCTGAGTGACAACTATTGTATATTCGATAAACAAATGTATATTCGGTAGTATTCTTAACATACTCTGAACTATCTGCTTAACTTATATATATAGTATTGAAAAGTTAAATGCATTATATCTCTAAAATTTTGTATGTATTTATTATAATTATATAATTGGTGTTGTAACAGGTTCAGCAATCAAGCTTACGCCGACAAATTAAACGATGTGCTGTATAAGAAAAAATCTTCTAAAAATGAGGTCGACGATGATGACTATGGTATGTATATTAAATTTTTAGTATTTAGTACCAGTAAGCGTAGATATTTTTCATTTGGTGTCGTTATAAATTACATATGTATATAATACACCAATTAAGTCGTTCGATGTCCGAAAATTACAATGATTTGTCGATAAAAATCATTCTGTTTGGTGTGTGCAGAGGAGAGCAAGCCGCTGTCGGTGGAGGAGTACCTGCGCGCGGCGGGCGTGGTGGCGGCGCGCAGCCCGCGCACGCGCACGCCGCTGCCGGCCGCGCTGCGCTCCGAACACTCGCTGCTCGACCTGCCGCCGCTCTACCAGGACGAGGCCGCCATCGAGGTGACTTAAATTTTTCGAGATTTTTCTTTTATTAGTCATAAATTTTTGCATAAATAACTGAACAAAAAGTAATAACAAAAATTTTAGGTTTTTCTTCTATAAACCAAGTGTTTACTGACACTTTAATTTTTCTTTAGATCATCGCAGTGGTGGACCCAGCGTCGACAGCAGCTCAGCGCCTCGCACCGCTGCTGTTGGTACTGAGACGTGTAGTCAATTGCCATCTCAAGCTCTTCCTCAATCCCACTGACAAAAACTCTGATATGCCACTGAAAAGGTTGGTAACCTTGCCAAAATAAATTATTGGTAAATATCACAACATATTGTTTATTTTCAAACAATCATTATAATGTTTGAAGTTGCCACACTTGTGTCTGTATTAAAAGAGTGTAGGAGCATTTCCTGCTATCTTTCCCTTTCCGTTGACTATAGATAAGTGTGAAGTGTATATGTAAATTGTTGTTTGCAGCTTCTACCGCTACGTCCTCGAGCCGGAGCTGCAGTTCGACGCCGGCGGCGGCGCGACGGGCGCGCGCGCGCGTTTCTGGCGGCTGCCGCACGCGCCGCTACTCTCCATGGAGATGCGCACGCCGCCCAACTGGCTCGTCGAGTGCGTCAAGTCCGTGTACGACCTCGACAACATCCGCTTGGCCGATGTCGAGTCGCTCGTTCACAGGTACGTTTTTATGTTTAATTGTTTTGTGGTCACATTGCATATAAAAAAAATGCTCGCGAGCATAGTCTGAATGGTCTCGAAAAAAAAAATCGTATTTTGCATGCCTTAAGAGAGCTAAAGTTAAAAAATAATGATGTAATCAAAAAATAATTTGCATTTCACAGTGAATTTGAACTCGAGTACCTCTTACTGGAGGGTCATGCATGGGATACTACCCTCGGTACCCCGCCTCGAGGACTGCAGCTAGTGCTGGGCACTCGGGACAACCCAGAGATCATGGACACAATAGTGATGGCTAACCTAGGATACTTCCAGCTGAAGGCCAACCCGGGCGCCTGGATACTGCGCCTCCGTCCCGGCCGCTCAGACGAGATCTATGAAATTGTTGGGTATGCATTGTGTTCATTTCTGATCATTTTTTAAATAACTTGTGCTTTAGGTGTACAGAATTTACCTACTACAAAAACGTACACAGTTCAATGATAACAAAAGAATGACGCGTAACGCAATATTTGAAGATTTTTTGAAACCCACTTTCTACATAGTAACGCGCTGTAACTTTTTTCTGTGCAACTTTTATAAACGAAAATTTTTATTGTTATTTTTGTTGTTATGACGAAACATGTCAAATAATATTCGTCGGTGTGTGGTATTAGCGGTCTTACCGATGTCTGTAGGCGGCCGTGATAGACTTTCTCAAGTGTCCCGCTTTCTTGTTTGCTAGTTTTAATGTATAAAAAAAATTTTTGCAGCCACGAAAACACAGACACGCCTGCAGGCAGCGAGGACATCCAGGTATTAATGAGTTCTTTCCGAAGCCACGTCATTAAGCTGCGCGTGAGCAAGAAACCAGACAAACAACATCTTGACCTACTAGTTGAGAATGATGACAACAATTCTGGCGGCATCTGGAACTCCATTGCGAGGTAATTGTTGATTTAATTGTTGATGCTTAATATCGTAGCAGATGATATACAATGTTGTTTAAGCGTTTTGTGATAGGGGACAGTCCGGTAATAAAGTGATGCCACTCAAGATCTGCATATAATTGAACCGACCTCACACGACAGCAGGTACACTAAAGACTGTTCCTCAGTTCGTTCGGCGGCGGCGAGGAAGAAGCGTCAGACGAGACTATCAACGTGTTCTCCGTGGCGTCGGGGCACCTGTACGAGCGCTTCCTGCGCATCATGATGCTGTCCGTGCTCAAGCACACCAAGTCACCCGTCAAGTTCTGGTTCTTGAAGAATTATCTCAGCCCATCGCTCAAGGTTTGTAGTAACGGTTAGTGCGGATTGGTCTCTTGCAATCTGTATGGTATGCATATGTGTGACGTGTCATTTCTCCATTTAGATGTCATGTGACAGCTGGATGACGTGACTGACGTTAACAGAATGGCATTAAGATTAATCTTAATAGGCTTTCTGAGGTCGAATGTGAATGTTTTTCCACCTTACCACCTCGTCACTCAGGAGGATTAAAATCATAAAAGTACATGAATGTTAAAATTTGGAGTTGTGACTTTGCTTGTGCAGGACATCCTGCCGTACATGGCGCAAGAGTACGGGTTCGAGTACGAGCTGGTGCAGTACCAGTGGCCGCGCTGGCTGCAGCGGCAGCGCGACCGCCAGCGCACCATCTGGGGGTACAAGATACTGTTCCTCGACGTGCTCTTCCCGCTCCACGTCAAGAAGATCATCTTCGTTGATGCTGACCAGGTTAGTCAATTGTTAAATATGCTATGGTTAAACTAGTGGTAGGACTGGTAGGTAGCTAATTTTTAAGATTGAAATCTTAAAAAGTTAATTGTATTTTTATGAAACCTGATATTTTATTTTCGAAACAAAAGCTTTATCCGTAAAGTATTTCTATATAAGACAATTAAATGTATGTAATTGCTGTTTTGACCAATATAATCACTATAATAACAAAATATAATATGTTATGAAATATTTGTAAGACGTTTACATTAAAAACTGGAACATATTATTGTGTTTTGTACTCAGATTGTGCGGGCAGATTTGAAAGAGTTAGTAGACTTGGATTTGGGCGGGGCTCCGTACGGATACACGCCGTTTTGTGATAGCAGAAAAGAAATGGAAGGATTTCGGTATGTTTGGTCTATAGTTTCTTTAACCTACTTATGTAATGTATTCATAAATTTAATTATCAAATCAAACATCTTTTAAAAAATTAAATAAGACGCATGTCCATGCGTATAACGATAGAGTTAATTGATTATCTTAACTGACTGTCGATAAAAAATATTTTGTGTAGTTTAACAAGTAAGCCTGTTAAGCCAGAAGATTAAGCATAATTCTCGACCCGTAAAAAGCTTTATGATGGTTAGTGTTTGGAATGAAAACATATTTTTATACATGTATAATGTGTACTGTAAGCAAATGATTGAGTTACTAGAAAATAACTGTTGTGTTGTATGTGCAGGTTCTGGAAGCAGGGGTACTGGCGGAACCACCTGCAGGGGCGCAGCTACCACATCAGCGCGCTGTACGTGGTGAACCTGCGCCGCTTCCGCCGCATCGCCGCCGGCGACCGCCTGCGCGGCCAGTACCAGGCGCTCAGCCAGGACCCCAACAGCCTCTCCAACCTCGGTAACACCCACCACTTACATCCCAATATACGTTATGTTGCTCATTTACCTGTGGTCCAAATCGCTGGCCCCGCTCACGGGCTCGATCCCTACACGCAGGATATACATATTATACATGTTTAATATGAGCGAGGAAGAATGGTGCATGCCTTGCATAAAAAAAATATTCTTATACTATTTATAGAATTATGTCACTACTTTTTTCAGATCAAGATCTGCCAAATAACATGATTCACCAGGTGGCCATCAAGTCACTGCCGCAAGAATGGCTGTGGTGCGAGACCTGGTGTGATGATACATCAAAGCAGTACGCGAAGACTATTGATTTGGTGAGTAACGCTACATATTACGTTATTAAAATATATGCTGCCAATAAAGTACAGTCATTAATTCTTTTGCGGTAAAAGTCGTTTTTGCGTAAATACAAAACATATGAATGTGTGTGTGTGTGTGCAGTGCAACAACCCGCTGACGAAAGAGGCGAAGCTGTCGGCGGCGATGCGCATCGTGCCGGAGTGGCGCCGCTACGACGAGGAGCTGCGCGCGCTGCAGGCCCGCGTGCGCCGCGGCCTCTACCAGCACACCGACCACGAACAGGTTGAGTAAACATACCATAAACTGTTCCACTTTACGTGCGCATGCCGGCCTAACGGAAGTAGAGGAGACAAGTAGACAAGACAAGCGGACAAGTAGAGAGAATTGCCTTACAGCTTATTTCATGTTTGAGGTTAGACAGAGATGTAGCGGATAAATGCAGTCATCACTTGATATCAGGTGGTCTGTGCGCTCGTTTGCTGTACTAAATTGTTATTATAAGTAACTCAAATTATTTTGTCGATACGTTATTTTAATTTAGAAAATGTTACTTTTAGGAAACTGGTGATGTACATCACATGGAAGAAGGCTTGGAGGACAAAACAGGTAAGTTCTAAATGAAAAGCCATATTATTTTATATCTCTTTACTAACATTAGAAATTTCATCAAGTAAAATTAAATTAAATTATTTTCTTACAGGTGTTTTACATGAGCACACCGAGCTATGATAAAAATGGTAATTACCTTAAATAAAATATTAGTGTATAATAATTAAATTAGTGTTGTGTATTCCAATTTGTAATGGAGGCTGCACTATGCAAAGGGGTTAGAGTGCAGTGAATACCAATACTATTTTGTGTTACGCAGTACATACAGTTTGACAACTATTTCAATGTGGTCCGTCCAGTACAAAATACAATACAAGAAATTTTGGTTCTGTTATTCAAGAATTATTAAAATTTCTTAGTGTATGTATAAAACATACACAGATTATTAAAAAATCGTATCGGGCTCGTATTGGGGAAGTGCCACCGCCTCGTTTCTTTCTTGAATATTTCGAATACAAAGCTTAGATTCAGTAAAAATTTGAAGATGATATTTTGCCCGAAGAATTAGCAAATAACCTGTCTGAATCTGAGAGTACATAAATAATATGTTAATGTAGCTTCTTGTATTTATCTATTACATAAATGCATACAGAAATGTAGTAGAATAAAATACGCATCGCGTGCTCCACTTTTGTTAAGTTGGTTGCCCAACTGTATGAATTGTTGCGCTGCGATACCAGTGTGTTTAAGTAAATCAGAACGTTATTACTAACTTGTACAATGTTAGATCAATTTTGTATTTCTGATTTTCGTTTTTTATTTACGCTCAATTTGTTCACTGTAGTTTCATAATATGTCTATTTACACTCAATTATGTATATAATTCACAGCTATGAATTCGTTCGGAAATATCATTACTAATTTGCTACACTGGTCGTTATAAAATGAATTAGTACTTGAATATTTTGTAATAATAAATTGTCTACTGATTTTGTGTTTATGATTAATTTAACTTAAGTCCGACAGTTAATGTTTTTTTACAGTAACAGTTTGTATAATTGTGTAGAGTCATACAAATATGTTTAAATGTACCCGTTTACTTGTATATAAGTAGCTACTTACTTATTATGTTTTTCAGATATTAAATCAAATTAGCTACTTTTTTTAAAATTGTGTTATAGGCACAACATACAATTATTGGTTATTATTGAATAAGTTTGCTATAGTGTATACATACACCTGATATCATGCCTTTTCGTAGCAATATTTACGAGTGTAAGTTTAGCATATTTGATGGACTGATACAAATTGTGTACATCTATTTTAATCTATACTTCAGCATATTACGTTCCTTTTAGCATAATTTCCTGATTGAATGGACCAATACAAAATTTTTCTCTTAATTATTTTGTTATTTTTTTTGTTGTTGATTAATTAATTATACAAGCAGTAAGAGAAAGTGATGTGATTTATAGCAGATAAGAGTGATAAGTGATATGAAGGTTAATGTAACATAATTATTTTTGTATTATTTCAACTCAATATAATCACGCCTCATTTTATTCCACATTTATATATAAAGTTAGTGGCATGTATTATGTCAAAAAGATCTTGCGTAGTGTAAACATGAGTGACTATTATTTTATTAAGATTCTCCAACACATATCCACATTATCACCTGAATTATCTCACCATGATAAAGTATGAATTTGACATCCAATAAATTACCGTTTTTCAATCATGATGCATTTTATTTAAATGATATAAGAAATACCGAATTGAGAATCTCCTTTTTTTGAAGTCTGTTAAAATTTTTTACTTAAAATCATGTTAAATTTAAAGTATGACAAGGATAATATTTTAGGTAATCAAATAATTTTTTTTACTGTATTTTTCTATTTGCATTATATAGTTATTGAGTTTTCCTTTTTGGTAACAGTTTCATTTTAAAAGGTAGAAAAAATGTGTTATTATACTTATGCATTCTTGTTTGTCCTTGGACGCTATAAAGGTAAGAAAAATAACAACCAGTTCTAAGTACGAATTTATTTACATTGGACGCATAATTATAAACATCTAATATTTCCTGAAATTTCTAAAAGCTAACACCAACATTTTGTTACAGTACTCCTAAGAAAAAATTTAAAATCTAATTTAATGGTAGAGCAGATATCAATATATTTAAATACAATCCAAATACTGCATACTGAGTTATTTACAACATAATATAAATATAAAATATAATTTTAAATTAATTATATGAACTTTGAATTTTATAATGAACAAATGTATCAAAATAAAATCATTTAAGCCTATTACAGGGGCAAGTCCATTCAACAGCCCATTAATAAAAAAATTATTCCTAAAATCAAACATATTCAAATTCTCGAAGAGAATTAGGTACATAATTTAAAAACACGTTATTGTCAAGATATTTCTATGCTACGTTTATAAGCTATCTTACAGTTATTATATAAATAGGTCACAAATAGACATTCTAAGTACCGGTATGTATTGTTGATCTCTTAACTTCTACTACATACTACTTTCAATTACTAACTTACAATTTCTAAATTCAGTAAATTTTACACCGAGTTACTAATTATTACGTTTAAAGTGACTAGTATAGGAATTGGTTTATGAAACTTGTTAATTGTCTTTGGTTAGCTATTAATAATTGAAATTTATGATATTAAATATACAGTTTACAGCATAACTAGATTCTTCTGTAATACAGACAACTTTATTTAGTTGCGGAGTTACCGTACCTGGGAGATGTTGATGAGTGTGCTTGATAATATGTATGTCTTTGGTAAAGAATTCCTACGCATTGTAAACAAACGACTGTCAATATTGCTTGGTTGATGTCGCGTAGATCTTAGGGGTGGGCATGGGGTGGCTATTGAAATTCGTTGCGTGGAATTATTTGAAAGCATGAATTTTTATTCATGTTTACACGTAGGTACATGCGTCATCTACTGGTAAAAGTTATCTAGATTTTTTGCTAGTAATTAAGTGGCAGACGTAACTGCCTATCAGCTAGTCCACGCGTGTAACACGTATTATAGTACCCTAAGGTAGTCTTTCCTTGGTAATTCTTAACAACTTGCGATTTGTGGTGGTGGTGGTTGGTGAGAGCGTGCATTGCGTGTATGCGGTGGTAGTGGTGGTGGTGGTCAGTTGCAGTAGTGGTCCTCGGTGGTGAGGCGGCAGAGCTGGCAGTCGACGCGGCAGCACCAGTGGTAGCGGCAGCGGCAGCGCTCGAGGCGCACGCCGCGCACCGCCACGCGGCCGCGCCCGCAGCACAGCCGCGCGCAGCC
>DWAV01000112.1:0-28438 GCA_018231305.1 Noctuana lactifera
TGTATATGATAGCTACATTAATGAGGAAGGTTATAGGCTATCAAGCATTACGTTACTATTCTTAACGCGGGTAAAACTTGTGGCACAGCAAGTATAATATATAGGTATCTACTTATAGAATAATTAAAGCAATCGTTTGTTTCTATAATAGGCGTAAGATGTAGGAGGACAATAATTCCTCTACAATCCAAACGCCTATGCCGTCAAACTTTCAACAATAAACTTATCTAATCTAATCTTATAGGAATAATAGTACACAAAAACACATCTTTGTACAATCTCGGATAGGACTTCGATACTATTAGATAAACGTAAATGCCTAGCCAAAAAGGTAAACTGGCAGAGAATGCTTTTAAGTCCGCCTTTTGTCCCCTTACGTAATTGTTTTCATAAAATGAATAGGTACATAAAATGTCTATGGGCTGCAATCTGCAATACCTTACGAACTTTGGTGACCGGCATGCATGTTTGCCAGTAATACTCCTAAAAAATAAAATAATTATGAACTCTGGCAACCCTAGACGGCGTTGACGTCGAGTGTCATCAAGTCCATCAATTGCAATCACCCGGGGCAGGTGTGGTGCGGACTGTTTGCAGCGATTTTTCTGTTTAATAATTAAGCACGCGCGCTAAATGAACGAGAGGCTCCGTACGCGATCGCGAGGATCGCACGTTCGGGCAGGAGGGTGGTTTGTTCTCTTTTATACCAACACTACAGCGTAATGAGATCATTATTTAATTATACTGCGTTGTATGTGTCTACACCGTTATCTCAATGTCTATTCAGTGTTAGTAACGTTCTATCATTTTGTGTTTCGCTTTATGTACGACTTCCTGATTTGTTTAACGACTTATTTAATAAATAAATAAATTTTGTAAGTTTGTCGGAAGTAACACTGTTTAAAATATTGCCTTTACCAACAAGTCATTTATTTGTATTAGGGGCTTAATTCTTTTGAGAAATAAAATCTTTTACTTTGCTTTGGTCTGGTTTCTTTAGATTATTTTGTAAACTAATAATAGGGCCTCAGGAAAGTCAGCCTCCCCTGGTACCAAGAGGAAGGTACCCTCTCATAGAGTCCCGGCGTAGGACGCGCGCGTGTCGAATCGCCGCGTTGGAGTCGCGGCGAGTGGCTAATCGGCGCACGTGTCTCCATTGTTTCATTACTGCGCCGGCGGCGGAGTGCCCACAGGCCCCAAAGCCACAATACGCTGCCCATAGATAAACGTTTGCTTTCAAACACGCTGCACATGCGTGTGCATTCATTTAGATGTAAGAGAGATTGTTGTCGCGAACGTACTTTAATTTAAGACTTAGATTTTTCTCATGGATGCCGTTGAACTAGACCGAATTAAAATGGGACCAAACGGAAAGCATAAGAGCTGTTAAATAAGAAAAAATAATCCAAATCGATTCACCCAGTCAAAAGTAATGAGATAACAAACATTAGAATAAAACAGTCGAAATGAGAAACTCCTTCTTTTTTTGAATTCAGTTGTAAAGGTCGGAATAAATTTTCAGTTTTTGAAAGGATTAGGGTTAGAAGATACCTATGACTGCTAAACAAACATCCTAGATAGTAGGTATATCTTATTCTTCTGGGGTGGCAAAGCAACTAGGTATGTTGGATACAGAAAAAAAGGGTGGACCAATTACCTGGTTCACCGTAGTCCGTGGTGGTAGATACGCGCACGATATCCTTCATATAATGATTTTCTTGTAGGTTGCTTGAGTTTTCTGTTTTAACTTATATTAGAAGGGTCACTACGGTCCACAATACACTTGAAATAGGTAAACGGAATAGAAGTCACTTGATTTATTATAGGGAACTTCGCAGCTCAACCCACCTCACACGCGCGGTTTCGTACAACTGACTTTTTCATCATCTACCCCCAGGTATTTAATTTTAGGAAATGTAATGGAAATTTAGGGTAGGAAAAAGTTTCGTTCGCAAACGATATGATCTCCCTCAGATACTATACAGATACACTATTACCAAAAATGCTACACTACTAGGTATTATCAAAAATGTAATCCAAATAAAAATACGAGTACTTATGAGTAAAGATATTTATCGATAAGTAATTAAATAAATCTTACTATTACCTACCTATTAATATTATCGGTATTTACATCTACAATGATTTGACACCAAAGCCTACAGCTTTACCTAAAATATAAAAGTTTTTTTCGATAATAATCATAAATGTTTAAGTTTTTTTAAGACCGACATTGCCATCTAGTTCAATGACATGTACTAATAGTTTAAAATACGCCATCTAGCGGCGAGTAGCTAACAGAATAAAAATAACAATATAATCTTAATAAAACCGTATAAAATCATTATCATAATTCGTAACTATTTTACTGAATCGTAATAAAAGAACAAAATGCTAAGAATTCACAAAATACTACTTTTATCTACCTTATCTCTACCTACTACATCATTTTTACTACAGAATTTTTCCTGTTGTTCATATTTTACTAGCAGCCATTTTTCAAGACAGCGGTTATATTTCCCTCCAAATGTTACCCACGAGTCGCCAAACAAGCAACACGAGTCGGTCGCAATCTGCGAAAATAAGTAAATTGCGTCTCAAGTTATACGACAGTATCCAATGGAACTTGATCTCAAACCTCGTTTTAACTAGCCATATTCAGATGTCGTGTTATACTGGCCGTTTTTGTACTCAAGTTACGAATTACGATCAACAGAGGGCCAGCAAATATTTGATGACGGGTAATTGTCATACGAGAAGACTTCTCGATTTACATCGCTTCTCGTTGACCCTTGGAATAATTTGAAACAAAAATATGCAAGAAGTAATAAGATTATAATTATTTTATATAGGTAATATGTAACTGATGGAAATTAAGAGCAGTTAGTAGATTTATTTGGTGAAGATAGAAAAACGTGGAAGTACGGTTGTGTTGGGAAGGTATGTGCATGGCATGTGCGCGTCACGTAATATAATTAAACTTGAAATAGTGTGTAGCCTTGCTGAGAGGGGCGGTTATAATTTTTGTCTCATAATGCTACCGTGCCCCAGCTATTGAGCGTATCACAATTTCAACAAAGAATTTAGCTCTTTCATAACTCCTTCGGTCACTGGCTCTCCCGATGGTGCAAAAAAATGTTTGACATCAATGACATTATGTCACAGCCTAGATTATTTTGAACTCTCAACTTCATTTTGTGTCATAATATTATTGTGTAGGTATCTAATCCTTCAAGTTCATTATTGTTAATTACCAGCTTACTGCCTTAAATATGAATGTTCACAAGCTATGGGAATATAAAGACTGCGTCAACATTAACGGGATGATGTTGACCAATGAGCTCATCTCACTCCTGCAGAATTCGTTGACATTGTTGCAGGTTGAGAACCATTTTACCCATATTCAGTATTGGGGTCAGATATTTGCTGCAGACGCCGACTATCACATCGCCGTGGGCATAGATAAGGATGCAGTCGATGACAGAAAGTACTTCTTTTCCACTGACTTCAAGTTCTGGGGACTACTTCCTAAAGCAAAGAAGAAGTATAAACACCTATCCCTTCTTTCAACTTACCCTTTCCGCGGAGACCCCTCACTTAAAATCAAAGTTTTAGACGAGAGCTTAGAAGAAAATAATCCAGACAGATGTCAGTTCATGAAAGAAGAAAGCCGTCTAGCTGCAACCATCAGTAATATTAGCGAAGAGGCAGAAATATGCGCTAGGGGACAGCTAATCAAGCAACCTGATGGCACTGTAGTCATTAACCCTAATTATTACGGATTAACTCTCGCTGAAGCCAAGTTGCTTAAATCTTATCTTCATATCCGACATCCCCAACACCGTTGGAACACAAATTTGCTGACTCGACAAGACTACAACTATAGCATGGACTTCTTGGACACTATTGACCAGGATATACCAAGCGGGTGTTGGAACCTGTCTTTGGAAAGGTCGGGTGGTATCGCGTACTTGAAGAGCCTCTACTGGCCAGGAATGACGTACTTCCATAAAGTAAGGACTCCTGATGCTGGCTTTCTGTACGTTGGTAGTGGAAACAAGAATTTGGATGTGCCATTTCTTTTATAATTAAAAAGGAATGTTGTAATACTTGTAATTATTAAAATAATTAATAAAATTATATTTAATAAAGACATTATTATTGTTGTTATTATTGTATAAAAAAAATTAATCTCATTCAGGGTTACCGATTGAAATTTGAATTTTGAATTGAGTTGAGTATAATTTCCATCATGATTATAAAATACCTATCGATTATAATTTATTGAATGTTGTAAGTCCAAAAAAAACCTTGCTTGACACTTCAATCATCACTCATTCATTCATTCATCCGTTATTCCATAGACTAATTTTTATTGAATACAAATTTTTTACAAATTTACAATCGAATGCTTTCTGAATGCTCATTTACTGAAATAGAAATAGTAGACGGACTGTAAAATATACAATCAGGAAGCCTTGATGTTAACAATTTACTTATAGTTAGCAACAGCGCTGTATTGACTCTAAATCTATTTACACTAGGTCAATATCAGTCAGCACTGACTCGCCTCGAAAATGAAGTCAGTCAGTTACTTACCCTGTGATGTGTGAATCACCCTTTAGTTATTTGTTACTTAAAACGACGTATAGGAAGTATTCACTGCGACCTGCGTGCATTGTTGTTGTAAGCATGTTGGAAATATCTCTTCGTCTGTGCTTACGTCTACGATATTGGCAACATTGCGTTGCCGTTTGTCGTCTCGCTCGCTCGTCCGGTGAACGCGAATGGAAACGTAATGAGAGTGAATGAAGTGAAAAGAAAAAAATAATTAATGGCGGCATTATACGCATATTTGTAACCGGCTTTTCGTTAAATCGTTTAATATAATTGGATATTCTCATTACCTCTCTTTGCGGTGAAATTGTTAAAGAGTATAGAAAATATAATACAAAATGTCGTCAAACGGCTTAAACAACGAATGCGAGGACGCAGAAATGGAGGATTGCGATGGCGAAAAGGCCGTAACCATGATGGATGTTTTGAAAGAACAAGAGGATTTTGAGGAAGATGCCAACGCAGTTCTGGGCGCGTCGGATGATAAAAACTGTACATACTCAAAAGTAAGCTGTATTATGCGACACTAGTACGATATAATGCAATTAAATGTAGTGTAACGGATTGTACATTCGAAGGAACAAAGAAGCTTGTGATCGTAGGTACACCCATAGGTCGATTTAAATCTATGTGTACACCTGTGAATTGCAAAATTCGCAAACAGGCAAATATTATAAAGCTTAAGATTTCTACTCTTTTTGGATATCTAAGAAACTACGATTAAATTATGCCGTCCCATCTACAATTAGTTACTATGCTCCGAAACTTATAATCGCTTTCAAATTATTTCCATCAGTACCTGTAAAATGAAATGCATTTATATAATATTTGTTTAAATATGTGTATACAAAGACGTTAAGAGACATTGCCATAAATTCACCAATTTAGGCATACTAATATAATAATATGCATTAGGTAGGTACGTTTCTATTAGCAATAACTTTGTATAAATTTATCTGTACCAACATTGATTCCAGAATGTAGTGTTATCGTCACCTCTATGCATGCATCAATATACTAGTAAATTTAGAGCTTATTCAAAGCACAAATAGGTCATTAAACTAATTGAAACATAATAGGTAAAATTACATTCCTGTTTTCCTACATTTGTTAAAATGTTATAAACAATGGAGATTTCAGTAAACATTTATAGAAGAAAGGGAAAAAAATATATACAGCTGAACATTACCATTTTGAAGTCTCTAAAACATTATTAAACCTTTTATATTTTTGCAGGGCTACATCAAACGACAAGCCATTTATGCCTGTATGACTTGTTGTTCTGAGGCTAGAGAGGACCCTACAAAACGGGCTGGTGTATGCCTTGCTTGTAGCCTGAATTGTCATGAAAATCATGACTTAATCGAGTTGTACACAAAAAGAAACTTTCGTTGCGACTGCGGAAACCCAAAGTTTAACTCCCACCCATGCCAATTCACACCTAATAAGAATGATCTCAACGATGAAAATATTTACAGTCAAAACTTTAGTGGATTGTACTGTACATGTCACAGACCATACCCTGACCCAGATGCTACTAAAGAGGAAGAAATGATCCAGTGTATCATTTGTGAGGATTGGCTCCATGCTTCACATTTAGATGCTGTGGTCCCTGCCAATGATCAGTATACTGAGATGATATGTAAAGCTTGCATGGACAATAATGAATTTCTTCATGACTACAGTGACCTTGCTGTTAATAAAAATACTATAGATGTGGACAAAGAAGAGACTGTTGATATTATAAATACAAGCTCAGAATTTAATGAAACCAAATGTAATGAAGGAACAAATGAAACTGATATGTTGAAAGCTGATAACATAAAATCTAATACAAATATTGACCCTACTCACAAAGTAAATCTTGACATGAAAATGAATACTAGAGTTGAACATGAGACAGTTAGAGAAGAAACCAAAAACCTGGAACAAACTAACATTAAACCTGAATCTGTCAATGAGAAAGTGAATGAAGAATCTTCTGATCAAACCAATCCTCAACAAGATAAGCAAGACAGTGAAAACATTTTAGAAAGTGATAATAATGCTAATAATAAGAAAAATGACATTGAAAGCAGTGATCCTGCTGAATCTAAAACGGCTGTTGCAAATGAAAATGTGTCTGAAGAAGACAATAAAATACCTAGTAAAGAAGGATCCAAAAACAAAGATGAATCTAAAGATATTAAAGCTTCAAATTTAGCTGAAAACGAAAATATTACTGAAACAGAACAAACTGAAGATAAAAAATCTGAAGAAGCAATACCCTCAAATGATACCAGTGAAGCTATAAACCCGGATGAGCAGAATGAAGAAAAAACTTCAGTGAATGAAGAAAAAGAAAAAACAACTACAAAATCTACAGAAAATGCCAATACATCTGATAATCGTACACAGGAACAACTTGAAGAAGACTTGCTGCTTGCAGACCCAGTGGAAACTGTACAAGACAATAAGGATGATGCTGCTACTATATCAAATACTGCTAATGCTAGTGAAAATAAAAATAAATCTCAGGCAATGGACACAACTGAACCTGAGGATTGTACCAAGGATAAAGTAGAAAAACCTGAACATGAGACCAGTATGAACAGAGAGACAGAATCATTATCTGTTCCTAAACCTGCAGATGAAATGGATACGGTAGAAAAACTTGAACCCAATACAAACATGAATAATGAGACTGAATCATTATCAGTTCCTAAAACTGCAGAAGTAATAGCTATGGTAGAAAAACTTGAAGAAAAGACAAAAGTTATTAGTGAGACCGAGTCATTATCTGTTCCTAAACCTGCAGAAGAAAAAACAGCAGAAAGTGAGTCAGAATCTGTTCCTAATCTAGCAAAAGACAAAGCAGAAGATAATAAACCTGAATCTGTTTCTGAACTTTCAAAAGAAATTGCAGGTGAGATTAATCAAACAGTTTCTAATGAAGAAAATATAAATATGGAAACAAATACTAATGAAAATAATACTGGACCTCAGGCTGTGCATAGTATAGAAGACAATGAAAAGAATATTAGTAATAGTAATGAAAATAACATTACTGATAATATTGAAAATAATACTGAACCTCAGGCAACGCATAGTACAGATGAAAATAGCACAGAAAATAATGAAAAGAGCCTTTTGAATGATGATAAATTGACAGATAAAAGTTCAACAGGGCCAGATGTTTTGAAAAGGAAACTTTCTACTGAGACTACAGATGATTTTGAAGTGAAGAAACCAAAACTGGTTAAACCACAATGTGTTAGGCCGAAAGGAGTTAAAAAAATCCATAATGGTGCAACATTTTGGCCCTCAAATTTTCGTCTAAAGTTATGTACCTGCAATGTATGCATTAGTATGTATAAAGACTTGTCAGTGCTATTCTTGACAGACCCAGAAGACACTACCATAGCTTATGAGAGATTGGGGAAAGAGAGAACTGGTGGAAAACCAGTATCCCAATATGAAAAAGGCATGGCTGCTCTGTCCTCACTTGGACATGTTCAACAAATAAATGCTTTGACCGAGTACGGCAAAATGCGGGATAAATTATTAGATTTCCTAAAAACCTTCAAGGAGAGAAAGGTTATAGTGAAAGAAGAGGACATTAAAGCTTTCTTTGCTGGAATGAAACCTGTAAGAGAGCCTGATGGTGTTTACTTTTGCAGATAAATGTATTCAAATGGACATTCAATAGTATTTTGTACCTTTTTTTAATTTTGACTACATAATTTAAGTTTGATGTGTAAGCTACTACTACATTGCTCTTGTTAATAAATGTTCAGTATTAGATTATTTGTGTACTTGAATTTTGTGCAACCTTATTTTTATGAAGTGACCAAATAAAACATAGGACTTTGGAATAGGATACTACTTCAGGTTGGCAATTAACACAATTAACAATTATAAATCATTGTTCTCATAAAAGAGGCAATCTCCTAAAAAACTTTAACAATTTAACTACCTACTTACACTAAAAAGTAACACAAAATTAATTCAGTTTCAGTAACAAATATTACACTATGATTTATTTAAAATAGTAGAGTAACTATACATAACATAATACTTAACAATTTTGGTACATAAACCTATGTAGTTATAAGCTAAAAAAAAATTTGGCATCTTGATGAGCAGATCCATGTTAACCATAACTCAAATATGGCAATAACCCACAAAGCCTAATACTAATAAATTAACAATATAAAATGTTAAGGATTCTCAGACAACCTTACTTTTCAATTTCTACTATAGCCATACAATACTTCTGGAAAAGACAATCGGTGGAAGAATGTTTTTAAATAAAAATAATATTTGTATAAGAAGGATATTTATTATAAAGCAAAAGGTCATGCATACAGTATGTCATAGTGGCCGGGACGATACAAAAGATGGACCAGTGGCTTAGAACCTTCTGGGAAGTCATGGGCTGTCACCTGCAACATAAAATTCATTTATATCTAAATCCAAAATGCCACACTGTGGCAAAATTATTTGGCTGCAATATACATTTCACACACATATACTACGTTTTCGTAAACTAGATTAGGTCAAGAATTGTATCTGTATAAAAATATCATCTCAATCCTCTGGTGCTGTATATACTTCTTATATTATTATGTACTACTGTCAAATCAGCCGCTATTTGTATGAACATGTGTATGTGCTGCATTGAGCACTGATATCAGATAGGCTACTAGATTTTGTATTTCATCTTTAAATTAAAAAAATCACCTGACTGCCCTCTCCACGGTCCATATACTTTACCCTGACGCCAACATTGAGAGCATTGCTTAGAGCTATAATGTGGATGTGGTCTGACTCTTTATACATAGGTTCCACTTCCTGTCAAAATAATAAAGAATTTCTGAGAGCTGATAGGACATATTTTATGTTATTGTATATAATTATAATATTCATGGTGGTTATGAATACTTGTCTCAATGCAGTTATATAAAAAAGCGTTGCTAATAGATCATTACACATTTAGACAACACTAATACAAATTATAAAAATTAACTCCAGTTTACCTAGTACTGTAGCCCTATCACGAATAATAAAGAACTACATTCAGTAATCGAGTGACTTTAGTAATGTCACTTTAGTTACTGATACGGAGCGCTGTTCAAAATCCCATACACAATTTAACTGCTACTCTATGATGGATTTGTAAAATGTTTGTGATAAGGCTACTGACCAGATTTATACCTTGCAGGTACAATTTGTATATCAACAAGCTCTATAAAACAAATTTGACTAAAACAATTTTAATTTTATTAGCTCTTAAAGATAAATATTAAGATATGTACCAATACAAGAGTATGCCTTGCTACTTAAAAGATATCTTACTATAAGGTATGCATCAGATAGAACTATTTACAAACCTGTCTACAAAACTCTGTGACAGTCCTGGATCCTTCTATGAAGTTCTGGTAAAAGTCATGCTGTGTCTGAAGCTGGCCAGATGTGACCAGACGGAGGTACACCACAATGTAGTCTGAGTAGCCTTGCTTGTTGAATTTATCGTGTAGTTCACTGCGAACAGACTCTAAGTCCTCTGAAGAGCCGTTAGCATGCTCACCAACCCGCTGTACTACTTCCATAAACTAAATAGAAAGGAATGACTAACTAATAAGATAAAACTTAAGAAGAGTTATGAGTATATGAAATTAATAACAATGCTTCATTGTTACTAACACTTTCATTTTGTAATTAATTTAGATTCTCTTTTTTATTCGATAACAGTGTGTAACCAACGAGCAGTTATGTATAATTAAAAATCTGTTTACAAAAAGAACTTAACCTATAAACTTACAGTCTCATAAAAGTCCTCCACTGTGAATTGCGGGAAGCCTAATGCAACGAGTATTTCCTTCGAATTCTTAGCTATATCAAAAAATTTATCGTATTCTTTTTTATCAGTTAATAGATTTTCTAAATACGCATACGAAAATGCCCGAAAGAAGCAGTTTCCGTCTGGACGTGTTCTCCGAATATGCCTATACTTAGATGAGAGATCTTTAATTTTTGCAAGGTATATTGGATCCTCATTATATTCTTTTTCTAACGACGACAACTCCTCCAGATCACCGACCAAAGGAATAGTTTCAGATATCTAGAAAACAAACAAACACCATGTCATCAGACCAATGTTTTCATAAAAATTTGAATTTAGGGTGCAGGGCAAACACAAAAAATTTATCTATTACCTCTTTCTCTATTTCTCGCTGCTGTTTCATAATCAGTTCATCTTGATTTATTGAACTATCCACTAAGTTGCCGGTACAACCACTACTGCTCGAAGCATCGTCCGCCATTTTTCGATTATTTTATTATGAAAATAATATTGACAGAATTGACAGATAGCGAATGCGACAAGAAGCACAGAATGAACAGAATAAATATTTGACAGCAAGACAAAAGAAAATCAAAAGCAATTTGTGTATTTGTCAATTTGGTAGAAAAACAATTAGTTATCTATATCCGAAATCCTTGGTGTGTTTGGTAAAGTATTCTAATATTTTATATTATGTAGGGAATGAATAGGTTAGGTAGCCAGCAACAACTTGACATTATGATGCAGACATTGCAGACGCGAGATTTGCGTACCAACTAGTATATTATACAGTACCAAATATTGACTGGTAAGATTGATTAGTTCTCGTGCGAATCTCGCTGAGGCAAGGAGGGGAGAAAATACAAATAGTAGTAGTAGCGACCCGGTACGTTCGATACTGTTCAGTTAGATGGCGCTACTATTGCAATTTTGTAAGTTTTGTTACTATAGGCATAGACAGTTAGCAGCTAGTCGATATCGAACTATTAAATTACAAACTCTAGGGGCATGAAAAATAACTCAAATGTCGGAACATCATAAGTTTAGAACTTTATCCGATATTATTATAAATTATAAAAGTAATATTAAATTAGCTTTATTATAATTAATTTATTTAAGTTTTCAGTCAGCAAACATGTCTTCAATCTTCTTCTGTACTTCTTTCTCTGTTTCAGTGTTTAGTTTGTCTGGTAACATCTTAACTGCTTCCATATCCACATCAGGAGCATCACCATCCTCTGTGTTAGCTTGAGTTTTCGCCTATTAAACACAATACCCTTATTTTATTTGCAAAAATGAAACAGTAATAACAACAACAGGATATTACAATATATTACTTTCTCCATGGATGGGATTTGAACCCAAGACCATCCATCAGTACCGCATCCATCAGGATGCTCTTTTCCAACTGATCAACCATGGCTTTTACCCACAGCATCAGACACCTTCCTGAATGAACAATTCAAGTTTCAGTACCTAATAATGAACTTAACAGAACCACATTCACCTTCTCAAGCTGTATCTCTAGTTGCATAATAGCACGTTCGAGTCTGTAGTTGTCGGACACAAGCTGCGCCCAGCGCCGCCGTAACGCACGCAGCCGCGCCCCGCTTGCAGTCTGCGACCGTTTCCGCTCCCAGTTTACAGATGCTATCTGTTTTCTAATTAAATAATTAAGATATAATATGTATTATATAAAAAATTAACTGTAACATAACAGATAAATAATATATAAGTTTAAATAGTTGTGCAACCTAGTGAAAGGCAGAGAGCTATTAAATATGGGCCTATATAGGTGAAACATGATCAAATATTACTAAACTCAAAAACTTTACCCTGTTCTCATGGTATGGCATGCCTTATTAATAAAAATAGAAAAATATAAAACCATTTTAAATTTAGAAATGGTTCTGTAGATTTACCTTAATTGTGTATGCACCTCCTGAGATCTGGTGACTAAGGACTGGAGGATGTTGAGGTAAGACCGCCAGGCTTCAGAGCTATACTGCAATTGAAGTTCCAAGTTAAGAACCCTGGTGGCCTGGTGTGACAGCTGAGCGTGCGAGTTGTCTACTGCCTCTGACCATGCGGTGGGTTCACTGAGACGGCCTGTCGGCGGAGGAGGTAGTTCGTATCTAGAAAGAAAAACTTCATTTATGTTTTATCATAAAATATAAAAGGTGTTTTAGCAGAAATTTTAGCAAAATATCTCAATTGACTTGTTATTATAAGTCTTAATTGTATAAAAAAATCTCTTACCTTTTCATAGAGAGTGGCTCCATGGGCAACCTTTGCTGAACCCTCTCCATTTCTCGTTGTAAGGCTGCTGTTTCAAATGCTGTGCTGGGTTCTGGTCCCGCATTTTCTAGATAGTTCTTAGTTGGCCTGTATCTTCTGCATTCCTCCTCCACCATAGCCAGAGCCTACAAGTGGAGAATCATAATATGCCTATACAATACATATAAAAAAGCCTTAGCCAATTGGAATGCGGTTTTCACTATTGTACTTTGGCAATCTTCAATTTACATTATGTTTGTTTAATTTGAATTGTTTTGTTTCATAAATAAAAAAGTTGTCAATTATAAAAATCACTTGGTTAGTTAACTTCGCTAAAACTTGGTAATCAGGGTTACAAGGGGTAATCACAAGTGGGAAGGTCAGGAGCATACCCCACCATGCTGCTCCAATGTGGAGATAGAGGCAGTGGCCAACCACTGTCAGTTGTTGTTAAACCGCTACAAGGACCTCCGACCTGAATAACTGCCTGAACCAACAACTTAAAGTGCCCTTCCAAAACCGGAAGAGCGCATGAAATTTGCCACTAGCGGTAATCCAAGTAATCAAGTTTACAAAAATAGATAAATAATATATTATGTATATTTATACAGCAGCATTTTCTTAAAGGACTAGCTCGGTGTACATTATATAAAGAAAATGTTACCTACCGCTTCTCTAACTCCTGGATCATCATAACCCTGATCAATGTAGGGCAGTGCGTCTACTATCACTTCACCTGCCATTTTAATTTATTAAAATGAAGGAAAAACGCGTTAATTGTAATTTATTTCTATCCCTTTGCTCTTTTGTATGATAATAATAATGTGATCATTTATGCACTGTTTGTTAATTAATTTAAGTTTTGACAGTTTTACCAATTTACCTGACACTTCACATGACAAGACAACAGAGTCAACGATAAAGTCATAGGTATCACAAAGTCCGTAGACAGAAAATGTTAGTCTATGTCATAGATAGACAGTTGTTTGACATAATATTCAGACTATTCTTACATTACTTCAGTTACTTATTGTTTGGTCCTCATTGTATTTTCCAAACTTTACTCTTATCTTACGATGTTTCTATTTTGTCAGCGGCATAATATGCCGCAGCATGTAGGCACAAATGAAAAAAAAATTGTGAAATTGAATTTGACAATTTTGACATTGACATTTGACAAATTCCATTTGTGTTGTTGACTAAACTATTGCATTAAAATTTTGTTTATACTTTATTATGTTATCAATTATTTTGTAGTTTTATACTTGATAATTACATACCTTTTCTTATTTAAAACTATTATTGTTACATTTTAAGTCACATTTAGTTTACTATAGGGATCATGCAAGAAACACAAGTTGAACAGAATATCGCCAATTTAGATCTTTCCAATGTAATGTGTTTGCCATAACTTCATAGAAATAACTTTAAACTTGTAAAATATTATACAAATGTAATTTATTTCAATAGGTAGCAGCACTGCAGCAAAAAAGAACATTAGCATTTGTGAATCATTTTGTGATAACAACAGTTCAGTTCCTTAACAACTTCTCTAAGACATGCGAGCAGAAACTGATGAGCTTTGAGCGGAAACTGGAGAAAGTAAATGCCACCATGGTGTTATTGGAGGCAAAGGTACAACGTAGAACCACAGTAAAAAACAAACTCACAATGTTTGAAAACCATTATTTTAATATTATTAGTAGTTTGGCAGATGTTACCAGCCTAAACATGGGCCAAGTCAATAAATTAAATTTAAAAAACCCAATGTGGGCAATGTTTACTCAGTTCAGTAACATACCTACACAGTTTAAATAGTTATACCTTATTATGTTTTGTACCTGAATATACATTAGTTTTACTTTTAATCAAGTTTAAAATCCACTGAATAAATTTTTAATATTTATTTCAGTTGTCATCAATACCTGAAGTAAATGTGAATGATTCTTCAGAAACAACAGAAACTAAAAATGCATCTCAAAATTCTGACTCTGAGAAACCTGAGCAGCCGCCTTCCACAGTTGAATCTGCTGAACCTACAGAGGAGCCAGAGCCACAACATGACACCCTCACACTAAAACCAGAGTATGAAAGATTTGTGAAAATGGTGCAGGTCGGTGTGCCTTTGGATGCAGTCAAGTTAAAAATATCTCTGGAGGGACTTGATCCACAAGAATTAGATAGGTTCCTGAAAAAATAGTTAATGTTTGTACACATAGAAACATATTAATGTATTTTACCATATTCACTTAGTGATAAACTTACATTGCTTTTAATTGAAAACTTATATAATCAGTAATGGACAAGCAATATTTATTTGTATTTGACAATAATTATTTTAAAATCTGTGTTCATAAGTTTTTAAGGACATGTTTCATCCTTCATATACCTACATACAATTTTATTTTAATTATGATTATAAACCACATTATGAATTATGTTCTAAGTGTTATCATCTCCAAAGTTTAAAAATAAAACAAAAAATAGATGTAGATCTTATTTATTAGCCAGCCTAGAACTGGATCATCTGTCCCTTCCTCTTCTTGTCTCCGCCGAGCTCGAAGTGCTTGCAGCGCTTGAGTGCCACCTGTGACCTCACCTTGCAGTCTGCACATTCCAGACGCAGCACAATTTTCTTTGTAGTTTTTGCCTATGACAAGAACTTTGTTTAGCATACAATAAAAGAATGGATTGTTTGATAGTCACCTTATTGCTATGAATACAACAAACATAGCGCAAATTATAAGTTTTAAATCTTACAGACATGGGTATTTAAACTTACGGTAGTTGTATGTTTATATTGATGTCATTTTATATAGTTTTTTTTTAAAGCAATTTAAACGAATTAGTATAGTAAATACATATCTAAATCTTACAAATTAAACTTGATTAACACTTGATTCACATTCATAATAATATGACTACCCAAAAATTACTTAGGCTGTTGGGCAATACTAATTATTCCTAAAGATAGCACTTTTAAACCCGCAGGCTTTATTCATTAACCCTTACAAGACATATTATTATTTCAAAAGAAAGGTTATGTTTAATGTTGACAAACTAACCTTTTTCTTGAAGATAGGTTTCGACTGTCCACCATAGCCCTGCTGTTTGCGGTCATAACGTCTCCTACCCTGAGCAGCGTGCCTTTCCTTTGACTTTTTGTACTGGGATACCTTGTGGATCTTGTGGCACTTGCATTTTTTGCAGTAGGTCCTGCGCTGTTTTGGTACGTTCACCTGAAATTAACAACCGCCCGCGATAAAATATTGACACTTTTTATAAAACGATAGCACTAATAAGGAATTACACGATATATATCGCAGTTTTTTCTTTTATTGGTCACGATTAACATAGATATAAATTATAAACACACACCATTTTAGCGTTCTTGTATGTCGGCCAAAAAGAGTCACTCAAAAAGATAGATAATCGTTGACAGATGATGAAGATGACATTGGCAGCTGATCAAAATTTTTTTTCTTGGTAATTTTTTATTGCCTTGGATTTCGACTTTTCGCCATACTTATTTCAAGTTGACCAAAAATTTTTTTATAATAATATATAATATATCCTTTTTATATCGAAGGGTCTTCTTGTTTATGTTATTAGTAATTTGTGTTGTGTTGCATTGCAATTTTATATAAATTAGACCTATGTGTATACTATTTGAACCATAGACTATCGTCTCATGACTCAAAACTACGTAATCCAAGGCAAGAAGTATGATCTCGAGAAAAAGTAAATTATTTTCGCGCTAAAAAGCGAAAAGTGACAGCAAGGCCAGCAAGCAAAGCAATATCAAATTGAGTGATGAACAGTTTATATTTTATACAAAAAAGTTTTTATTTTTAATTTATTACTTTATAATTACCTAAAATTACCTTACATAAAACAGTTGCGATACGATAATGAAATTCGCAATACCTGAAATCTCGTGGCACAACCGGGATCCGGTGTTAAGTGTAGATTTTCAGCCTCGGGCAGATCCTAATGGCCCTTTGAGACTCGCCTCCGGAGGAACCGATTCCCATGTCTTAGTAAGTTTCTTATTTTCTATATCTATTAACAGTAACTCCATGTGCTTGCTTCTGATTAACCGCCTTGTATAATTTCAACTTCACTAGATTTTTTGTGGATAAAAATTAAAATTAGTATAGCCATACAGTCTTTATACAAACAGAAACCTCCCCTTTTTTTAATGCTTACCATTATAGAAGAGCCTAGCAAGTTAAATGGAAATTACTTTTTACTATTTGCTTTATTAAGTAACAAATATTTCTAGATATGGCACATCTCCACAAGCAGTACTGGTTCAGTAAACTTGGAAGTAGCAGCAGATCTCAACAGGCATCTGAAGGCTGTGAATGTGGTGCGATGGTCCCCCAGTGGGCAATTCCTGGCATCAGGTGATGATGAGTCTATTATCTTCATATGGAAGCAGAAGACTGAAGAGACTGCACCCACTGCAGAACTGGGAGAAGAAGTGTATAAGGAGTCTTGGGTCATACATAAGGTAATAAATGTAATAATGATATCATTAGTGTGTATGTTATTGACAGATACCTATTAATTTATTATATTTCACAATTTGTACTGCAGCTCATTATATCAACAAAAAATGTTAACTGACTGAATTACACATAGACTCTGCGAGGGCACATGGAGGATGTGCTAGACCTGTGTTGGAGCAGCAACTCCTGTCAACTGGCTTCTGGTTCAGTAGACAACAAGCTGTTGGTGTGGGACATGGGTCGTGCCAGATACAGCTGCATCTTGACAGACCACAAGGCCTTTGTGCAGGGGGTAGCTTGGGACCCACGTGGACAACTTATTGCTACAACTAGTTCTGATAGGTAAGGCACACTATTAAACATAAAAAAAAATATAGGCAACCCAGAACATCATTTCAAAATGTAATTATTTTATTAATAACTAGTTATGCCACGCGTTTTCACCCGCATTAAGATTATTAACGTAATGCTTGATAGCCTATAACCTTCCTCATGAATGTACCTATCATGTACAAAAAGAATTTTTCAAGTCAGTCCAGTAGTTCCTGAGATAAGTGCGTTCAAACTAACAAACTCTTCAGCTTTATATTATTAGTATAGATGTTGTACCTTATTTTGATGGGGAATTTATAACTTTGAATATAAGTGCGTTAACATTTAGCGTTCCCTTTCTTTCTCTCTCTGTGTACACACCACACTCAAGATTTTTCTCCATAGGGTTTTCCGCACCTTTGATGTTGCCACAAAGAAGGTGATGTCAAGAAGTAGTAAAGCTGTACTGCCTTTCCCTAAGGATCATCCCCTGCATGATGTCAAAGTCCGCCTGTACCATGATGACACACTAAACACATTCTATAGAAGACTACAGTTCAGCCCTGACGGATTACTTATAGCAGGTAATGTTACTTGTGGCTAATAATGAAAATAATAAGTTTGTTGTCATAGAACAGTTATTGTGAATGAGGTTACAATGACAATATGCTCTTGAAGCGTTAGTTAGTTTTTGCCTTCTTGCCACCTAATTCTTACACCACTGCAAAACTTCCTCCTTGAAGTCATTGTCGGTCAATCACATAAAACTCTGTTTTCCAGAACTTCAAATTGATAGGATTTTAGAGTTCTACAAAAGATGATCTTTAACAATGAGGAATGATGTTGTATTTCAGTGCCAGCTGGGAGGATCGAGCCAGAGCAGGCTAAACTGGATGTGAAGCCCATGAATGCAGTTTATGTCTACACAAGATATTCTCTCAAAGTGTAAGTGTAAACTGATAGTTTTAAAAAAAGAATTGTGTTTTACAATCATGTCATCAAGTTAAAATATTATGGTGCAATGGATAAATATTTAAACTTCATTTGAAAGCACATTTATACTCATTTTTAAAATTCCTTTCTGTCTTTACTATTGCTTGTCTCAAATCCGCTTCTCGGCAAAAGGAGCAGAGGTCGCCCTCCGGCCCGATGGACTCATGACCTGAGGAAGATAGCAGGAAACCGCTGGATCTACAGGGCACAGGACCGGGCGGAGTGGCGCCACTAAGGGGTGGCCTATGTCCAACAGTGGACCTCCAAAGGCTGATACATGGATGGATGTCAAATCACGTTGTGAATAAAGTGTATCTGGTATGCATTTGCAGGCCGGCGTGCGTGGTGCCGTGTGCAGAGCCCGCGCTGGTGGTGCGCTGGGCGCCGCTGCGCTTCGCCCCCAGACACGCGGCCACCACCGGCACTGCCTTCCCGCTGCCGTACCGCATGCTGCTGGCGGTCGCCACCAAGCGCTCCGTGCTGCTTTATGACACGTATCAGAAGACTCCCCTCGCACTCATATCCAATATACACTACACCAGGTAAATTATACGTTCCTCCACAGCCTGCAGTAGCGTATGGAACATACTTTAATTAACTAAATATAATTACTGTTTACAGACTTACTGATCTAACATGGTCGCCGGACGGCCGCTTGCTGGTTGCGTCCAGTACAGATGGCTTCTGTTCAGTCATAACATTCAATGAGGGAGAATTGGGGGAAGTGTTACCACAAGAAACTAAGATGGAACAAGGGGCAACAGGTAAATTTACCATGTTATTCAGAAATCACTTTCTTTAGAATTATTACTGGCAACATTATAAGATTTAATTTTTAATTATTCTTATGTTTAATACTTATACAGAAGTAATGGAAGAGAAGACAGATGAACAACAAAGTGAGACTAAGGAAACTTCAGATGAACCCAAAGTTACGACACTCAAAATAGACTCCTTTATGAGATTTAAGGCACCTTCGGGAAAAGTTGAAACTTCTCCCAAAAAACGAAAGACTGAGCCCGCCGCTCAGCAGAAAACGCCAGTTAAGATTGACGTATTAGTTGAAACCGCCATGCCCTCATGGTCGGACAACTCTAGCAACGAAATCATTAAACCCACAGAGACTGAGCCCATGGAAGTTGACAAAAAAGATGAAATTACGATCATAGAGGACAGCGAAGACATAAAACTTGTGTACGAAGAGACTCAGAACACAAGTGTGTCCCCCAAAAATGTTCCAGCTGCTAAAGAAGCAAGTCCTAAATCTCAGAAGGAAGTATCTAAGGTTGAGAATAAAAAGACAGACAGTAAAAAATATTCAGAGAAAGAGAAGGCTTCTTCAGAAGCTAGATGCAGAGAAAGTAGTCCGAAAGAGACTGCCTTCTTACGGCAGGCGCGCGTCACCGAGGCGCCCGCCCCCGCCCCCGCCTCCCCCGGGCACGCCCCGCGCGCGCCGCGCCGCGTCCACTTCATTACCTTATCTAGCCCTAAGAACAAGAAACACTGATAGCTACTACACAGTCTTTAAATTTATTATTATTATATTATAAATAAAATGTATAGTATATGTCCTATTATATAATTATAAACAATCAATTGCTGCCTATAATTTTTAAACCATTCAAGTTCTTTAAAATTAAATTACCACCTATTACCGATTATAAAATTAATCCTTGGCGAGACATTTTCGAGGTTTTATGGACCATAACTAAAAACGTAAGATATCGAAAACTCCCAAGTATTTCTGGCTGTGTTCATGTTGGCGAAGGTAAAGTTATGAGTAGACTAAAAGGAAATTGATCAATAAGACTAACATCATAAAAGTAAACATTTAATAACTATTTACAAATTAATGTGTTATTTATCACATTTACAAATAAAGAGTATATTTTAACAAAATATATTCAGTTAGAAAGTATCATAGATACTCACCTATTGCTTAGTTAACAAAATAGGAGTTTCTCTAACATGGCAGCTTGTAAGCAAGTATGCAGTTTCCTGCTATTCCTCTAATACCACAATCACATAACATTCCCGCCTTTATTGTTAGATAGACTCGAGTTGTGTAAACCAAGCTTAACACTCATGGATAACTATCCCATTAGACAGCAGATTTAACAAGTCTAAATTAAATTAATGAAGTACATAAGTTCACTTGAAAACTCAGATTCATATTAAAAAATAAATATTGTTCTGGACAGTGACATATGAAATAATAAAAATGATGCATTTTATTAATTAGCTTAGTTTATTATTAAGTCTAGGACTTAAAATCATATTTTGGAAGTTTTGTTTATCTGTGTTATACAATACATACCTAGTATGTAGGGTTATTTCTATCTAACAAATAAAATCACTTCACGATAAAGTCAAAATTTGTCTGTAATAGCGGATCTACAGCGTTCTAAAAATGTACATACAATGTACGCCTTTCAGAAACTTAGCGACAAACAAACTGTGTGTAACATTAGGTTACAATGAGATATAAACAACAAATGGATCAACTCGATTATCTCCATGGCGTGGGCACTACTATTAAAATTTTCGTTGAATTTGCTAGGCGATATTTGATTATATTAGGCGACAATATATGTCATTAAGAACTTTATGTACTGTATAAATACTCATGTGAATCATCGGTACATCAGAAATGCACAATCCTAAATGCATACATGCATATGTTTTATTTCATAATAGAACTAGTGTGATAACACTCTACATGCAACATTATATAATTCTACATGGTGAATGTGTAAATTAGTTTGGCATCAATTTTTCATTCCATTTGTCCCGTAAGGTATATAACAATATCAGTTTGATAAGTTTCACAAGTGTTTAATTAAGTCGAAGTATCAAGTGTAATGTTGGAGTGAGAATGCACCATATGTCAGGATCGTCAGTCTTGTGTAGCTACAGCGAGCCATGAGCACCACGGTGCACTGTATTACCGGTACAGACGCGCAAAGTCGCGTAGCAATCTTGTCATTTCCTTGCATTTATCCGTTCTGAAGCAAAGGTGATTATTGTGTTATTATTGTTAAAGCAACCTCGCTGCTCTACAGAATAGTTTTGGTATTTTATAATTTGGTTGTTTCTAAGCAACTTCTTCAGTTAATACCTTTTTGAAGGTCACTATATTTCCGACACAGTATAAGTGTGTTATTTGATCTTGATTGCTACTAGGAAGTCGAGTGCGTACCTCATGGCGTACTGGTGAAACTGCCAGCACTGGTGCTCGGTGGCGGCGGCGGGAGCTGCGGGCGCGCGCGGCAGCCGCCCGAGCGCCGCGCGGACCCAGTCCGTCCCGCGCGCGCGCTGGAACGCCACCAGCTCCACCATCACCTCCGCTACCTGTACACAACACATAACTACTATAAACGCCTTTTACTTATAGGTTCATACACCAAAAGCTAATGCTGTGTACCCATGCTGTTAACCAACTATGTCACTGGAAGTCAAATTACAGTTTGCAAACATCTAGTCACATTAATATAGGTACAAACCTCAGCCAGCATATATGAATGCAAATGTAGTACAGACGCCTCCAGAAGTGCATAAGTGAGCTCTTCGCCATAAGTCATCACATTAGAATTTGCAAGACCTGCAAACAAAATTGTTTCTGTTGTTTAATTTATACAAAAAAAAAGTGCAAATACAGTATAAACACAGTGAAAATAATACTAAAGCAATGTTGGTTGAAAGCGGTCGGTCGGTGGTACCTGCGACGCGCTCCTTGTCGGGTCGGGTGCAGTTGGCGAGGCGCAGCAAGTCCTGCAGGAACTTCATGAGCGACGAGCTGGCGTCGCGGTGGTCCAGCGGCGTGGCGCGAATGGCGCAGGGCAGCACCGCCGCCACCGCGCCCGACTCCAGGAACTCCAGCGGGATGCGCTGCAGGTACCTGCCACCCACTCCCGTTAGGCTTCATGTACTTAATGAACTGGATTACTTTGGATTCAGTTTTACAAAATATATTTAAACATACAAACATTTACATTCATAATATTAAGATTTAAAAGAAGGTGGAAGAGAGCTAATACTATCTGTAGATAAATTCTATCGTATTATTGTTTCTATTTATAGAATAAATGAGACAATGTTTTAATTCTAATTTGAACCAGAGTTACATTTTAGTAATATGATGTCGAGTAAATGTGCGACAACCTAATGCAGAGCCTGAAGAGGTCGTCGACGGTGTCGGGGTTGTCCCGGAAGCCGTTGGGCTCGGCCAGCAGCGCCAGCGCGCGCGGCAGCAGCGCGTGCAGCAGGTGCGCCAGCGCGGCGGCCGTGGCGGCGTTGCCGGCCGGGTCCACCAGCGCGTCGGCGAACACGGCCGTGAGGTACAGCAGGCAGGGGTGCGCGCGCGCGGCGTACAGCGCGGTCAGCGCGCCCGCGAACTGCGGCAGCAGCTCGGCCGCCGCGCGCCCGCTCGCGCGCACCGCGAACCGCACGCAGCGGCACGCGCGCTCCATCACGCGGTTGTCCGACACGTATCTGTGCACACGTCCCATAACAACACTTCACAACGCTTGAGTACTCAAACATATTTTTTTGATTCATTATTTATTTATTTAATATGGAAGTTTAACTTGTAATAATCATTTTTGTAGCAAGGGAACACTGATAACTAAGAAAGTAATGTGTAGTCGACTGGGATAACTGGGATTAATAGGAGAAAATGTCCCGATTTTTGTTTATACAAATACATGCAGCAGTTTGTACAATACTCGCACGCAACCTAAAACAGGCAACACTATTCTTCTCGTACACATAATAACATAATGAATCCCAAGTGCTCACTTGTTCATAATATCACTGATGACCGGCCAGGAATCCCTGAAGGCGGGCATGCAGGGATGCCCCTTGTCGGAGTCGCTGATCTGCACGTCCACGTCGCGGAAGAGCGCGGCGAGGCGGTCGAGCCAAACGCTGGGGTCTGTGCTCGTACCTTTCTTTAACTCTAGGTCGTTCTTTAACAACTCCCGCAGCCCATTGAGTTGAATCTCGGCCGCTTCGCACATAGCTAGTTCCAGCTGCAGATTAAATATTTATTTATATGAATGCTGCCTTGTCATACCATCAATTAGGTATCATATACAATCAATTAGCATATTTCAAGTTGTGTGGAAAATTTATTATTTTAGATACTAAAATATGTTTGACTAGTTTAATTTAAGTGTTGAAGTACATATTTTATAGCTTTTGGTAGTTATTGTAAAGTTGTGCACACTGAAAGGTGATCGTTTTTTTCTGTAATTTGATGTTGTTCGTAAAATAGCAATACAATATATAATCTATGTACCTGTTCGTGCGGCAGGCGGCCGAGTGCGGCGGCCAGCGCGCGCACCAGCGTGGCGGCGGCGGCGGGCGGCAGGCGCAGCTGGTCGGCGATGCGCGCCGCCTGCAGCAGCGCCGCGGCGTGCGCGGCCGCCGCCGTCCGGCAGCACGCGCAGATGTTCTGCAATAACATACAAACACATATATAGTCATTTACCTTACAAAGCGACAAGGCTTCTTTATTGTAAAAGGTCACCATCTTGCTACTAGATTTAAAGAAACTCTTTAACGTAATATTCCTTTTAATTAATTCTGACTAAGATGATAAGTGTAAAAAAAAGATGAAAACCTGAATCAATTAACTGAGGACCACCATTCATAAATGGTGCGGATCTTCAATGGATTGTATAGTACAAATGTAACAACATTAGCATTAGCTTGGATAATTGCAAGCTAAAATAAGTGGAATACAGTATAAATGTATGTACCTGCAGAGCGGCGGCGGCGGCGGGCGCGAGTGGCGGGTGCGCCAGCGCGCGCAGCAGTGCCTGCAGCGCGGGCGCCAGCCAATCGGCGTGGTGCTGCACCCACTCGCCCAGCTCGCCCAGCACCAGGATGCAAGTCTTGCGCACAGCCACGTGCGCGCTCTCGGGCATCGACAGGATCGCCTCCACTACTTTCGGCACCATCTCGTACTCGTCCCTAACATAACACACATTAACAATAATGTCACTGCACAATCTGCACATTCTACCTCAAAGATATCCATGAGAAACAACACTTAGAAAGAATTTATCAGTGCCAATATCAGATTCATAGTTTAACCCCTAATATAAATCATACTTTAAGTTAAACTTACGGCACAATGTTCTTAGCAACAGCCTGCATTACAAATAGTGCAGCCTCAGTATGCTCCCAAGAGGAATCAGACTGCAGCGCCGCAAACATCTGTCTGAACACAGAGGTCGAGCCCACAACGAAAACCACATCTTTAATAAGGTCCATCACCTTCATACGGAACTCCTAAAACAAATCATACACATAATTATTAATTTATAGAGAGACTAAACTGCATTAAAGATTAAAATTGGCACTTACATAAAATTCATCCCCTTCTTCCGGCAACTGTGTGTGGTCAGGCTCACACTGGCAGTGCCGCGCAAGGGCCTCTATAAGCCTTTCTATGTGAGGCTTGAATGCATCTGTCAAAGGTTGGTAGTCTCTCTGATATACCTCCTCTGATAACCGGTACCAGAGATTAAATGTGATTTCAGCCACCTAAAATAATTACAAACATTCAAAATGATACAAACATAATTTTCCAAATTAAAATATATAACAGAGTATAAACTCACATGTTGGAGTCTGCATATTGTACACCATGATCATTCATAGACGTTTATTAATTGTTTAGTTGAGAGATGTTAAAGTAATTCTGTTTTTTGTGACTGGCAATGCAGCTCCAAGTGGAATTATGTGGATTTTGAATAGAACGCAGCAACTGCTTACATGGCTCAAGGAGACTCCAACACTTTACATGGGAAAGAAAATCAAGACTGAATTTATGGGCGCCCAATATATAAACTTCTAGACTAACATAAATTATAGATAATACCACAAAATCTTAGCACTGGTGGAATATTATGGATTTTATTCGCCTTAAATACAAAGATAAATAAGTATACTTAGAATTATAATAGAGTCTCTCTATATATGTAATCTAATACCAAAGAATATATGGCCAAATTTGGCATTTACTCTAAGTATTGCAAAAAATTAATTTTTTAATTGTATCAAAGAAGTTTCGTCAGAAAGAAAATAATAAAAAAAATAAACTTACATCATAGTCATGATGCCCTACACATACTAATGCTAATTCTAAAGATCTCATTGCAAAATGTACATTTCCATTAGCTGTGCATACAATTATTTTCTCTAAGAATGTCTCTGCAAGTTCCGTGAACACCCTTGCATAGTTAGCAGCCTTCTCTTCTTCTTCATGAGCTACAGCCATGTGATAACTCTCTTCCAGTCCTGATATGCTATCAAACAACAGCCGCTCTACTTCATCATTGTTGTTACTATCTTCCAAGCAGTGCAATATTGCACATATACAATCAGACGCTGCATCATGCAGAATGTTTATAGAATTATGATCCTTCAAAATTTGTATACTAAAGCCTATAACTGCATTTTGTGGCACCTCCTGTATGTTTATAGCTTTGACTTGTATCCAGGAAGTCATACATTTAACAATTTTTAGAGCTATATCTGAATTTTGGGAGCTGTGTAGGCTCTCCTTTAAAAATAAGGTTACTAGTTGAGAATGTGCCCTTAGTTCTGCTTTTATGTCTTCCCTTCTATTCTCGCCTAATTTCAAATTTGGAGAGTCAATTTCTTGAGGCAGCACAATTAATATTTCTAGCAATGCAAAGTCATTTTTGTTGGAGAACAATTTGACAAGGTCACTAACACAGTTCTGCCAAGAGGGCATTTGGAGAGCCAGGTCTGCCAATGCTAGGCACAGTTGGGTGAGGATGGCAGAGTTGGTGTTCGGAGAACTCCCTTCTAAATGAGACACTAAGGAGTCTCGAAGGGAAACCACTGCTTCTGAGGGCAGTTCGGATAGGTTGTGTTGCACTTTTGAACGCATTGTCTGCGCAGCGAAATAACAAGATGTAACATCTTTCTTTTGCTGCAAGAGGTCATCTGCAATTTTCCAAGAGTGAATCTGCAAAAACAACAATAGTTTTTAGGTAATAATAAGTATTGGCATTTAGGACAGCTATGGAAAAAAAAGATGTGGAGGGAAGTGTCTTACAGCTGTATATTTGACGTGTGGCTAGTTTAAGAATCTATCACCATATGTGACTGAATTGATATTGGCTGATTGTTTTGACATGACAGAGCTTATCGATTGTAATTGATAAAATATGCCATATTATTATTATTGTTGTATCTTTTCGACCAAACAATGTGCGAAATTGCCACGCTCGTTTCTATACTAAGGATTGTTGGACCATTCCACTATTTCCCCTCTCTCTCTCTCTGTGTTCCGTGAGGTCAACGTTATATTTAAATTTTGATGGATAAATGATTCGTGATAAGCAAACGGTACGGCATATTCTTTGATATAATTAAATACTTACAGATTTTCGCACGTCCTCTAACCAAATTATAGCCTTTTTCTTTTCAGCTGCATTTGGGTTATTGTACAGGGCACTAATGGCCTGATGTACAGTGTCGATTGAAGGAGCCTCCATAATAAGAGGACTGACACAAACTTAACGCTTCACTCTTAAAACACAGTAAACATTCACTAACATATTAAAACTTAACAGTAAAAAGATTGTAAAACTAGGACTAAATTTTATTTTACTTTTTATGATTAGTAGTACGACAACGTCAAGCAACCGAACAAAATGTTTTCCTTCTCTTTCCTTTTCCTTTTTTGTACGACGAACGACGACGACAACACAGACCATACACACAGTAAAGACTACACCATAGCACAGACTACGTAGATCTTAGATGTGTCTACGAAATTACTTTTTCTGTGTTATGTCAAAGTCATTGTCACGTCATGTCAGATTTAGATGACCTGACAAATGACAATCAATAATCAGTCTGACGGTAATCAAATCAATTACTGTCTGTCACATATAGGTAGGTAAAAAAAAAAACTTAAATTCAATCAGTCAATTACAAATGTTTCGCACGACTTCGTCATTACTTCGCGGTGTTTCTGCATTCACGAAGCAGATCTACGCGAGAGCAGTGCATACAACGCAAGTAGTCATGGCGCCCGTACAGGTAGGTAGCGGTTCAACTTGTTCATGTTTTTAGTTTTTATTACATAACTACCGGCTAATTGCCATGTAAATTTTTAGGTTGGGGATAAGTTGCCGGCTGTGGATCTATTCGAAGATTCGCCGGCAAACAAGGTGAATATTTGTGAGTTGACTGCAGGCAAGAAAGTTGTGTTGTTCGCCGTGCCTGGAGCATTCACGCCAGGGTGCTCCAAGACGCACCTGCCAGGCTACGTGCAGAATGCCGATAAGTTGAAGAGTGAGGGCGTAGCTGAGGTCTTGTGTGTCTCAGTGAACGACCCTTACGTCATGGCAGCTTGGGGCACTCAACATAACACAAAGGGCAAAGTAAGTATTTATAAAAGATTTACTTGAGCCATTCGAAAATGTAAATTATAAATTTAATAACTCAGGTAACATAGTTTTGATTTAATTTAATTAGAAATATATGCTATTAACTAATTATGGCATATTAAGTTTTTCCATTTCATTATACTTATCTTATTATCAGTAAGTATTTGTGAATGTTATAAAGAAATGACTAAAATGTAACAATGCAAAACATTGTATCAAAAGCATAGGTATAAAGATAACCTTGGAGTGGGGGCACTTAATGGTTGACCTTCTGCCTCGCACAGTCACTTATAAATAGTTAATTTACTTGATAGTACATAATATTATTTAATCATTGCATTGTTACCAACATAATGAGAGTTTATAAAGCATGATATACCTACAACATAAAATTTCATTCTAAAGATCTAATGCTGTGTAGATTTACAAGTTAATTAAAAGCTATTCAAGGTCAATAGTCAAGA
>DWAV01000113.1:0-28428 GCA_018231305.1 Noctuana lactifera
GTTGCATTATTTTAAAATAGTGTTATTATTTTATTAATAAAGGCTTGGAAAATCCTAATTGCTATTACAATCTGCAAAATAAAACAGTTTGTAAAACTTTCAATTTGAAAGTTACATATAATTCTTTTTGCCATCATAAATAAGTTAGTCCTAAATTAATTATTAATAAAATTGGAATTCAAATTAATAAAATGCCAGCATTTTGTAAAATTTCCGTTTGATATTGTACTAAAGAACCTTCACCTGTCCCAATACCATAAATAATATTTCCCATTCCATGAATTGCATATTTAAACGGTGTAATAAACGAAATAAAATGGAAGAATGTTCCTTGCATAAAGGCTGGGAAAGTTCCCCAACCTGCCGTTAAATTTAAAATTAAATAAATAACAATTAAATATTTTTCAACATCCCCATCACTAGGAGCAAATCATATTGCATGTTCAATGATTGTAAAAGTAATACTACAAAATAATAATCAGGCATACAATAAACCAAAACTAATTCCCAAGCGACTGTAACCCAATGCCGCTAATGAAAGTGCAAGAATTGTGGTTTGAAGTACTGTTGTAATTAACATTAGTAACAATTTTGAAAAATAGTGTTGATATCAACTAGCTTGTTTTGTTCGACAAGTACGGTCAAAAATAAATGTTTGCATTAAAACACCAACTCACATTGCAATCGCTATAAAAATTCACCTAAACCAATTCCATATTCCCCATATTGGTGACCTTGAATATGAACTGGAACTTGAAAAATTGATGAATTTAAATTTACTCAATCACGAATTACTTGTTGTGCTCTTGCACTATATTTTGGTCAAGTTATATGTTCATCCAAATTAGGAAAAATCTCACGAACAAAGCCATCAATAAATTGTTTCCCTTCGCTTTCAATTACTTCCAATGTTTTTTTAACAATTTCATAATATTGTGGATGATTTTTTTCAACATAGTCTAAGATTACTTTTCCAATTGAAGTATTAGGACCAATAATTAATAAAATTTTTTCTAAATAATTGCTAAAATTACGACCTGTTAAATAATATGTATTAGTTGATTCATCTCATTGCGCAAAAGCTCAGAACATTGAAGTACCTAATACCTCTGGTAAGGCAGAATGAACCAAAGCAGTTTTAATTTGGGTAAATGTATATAACACTTGTCCAGCTAAAAAATTTTGTTTATATGTTGATCAAAACTGAGGAATGTTTTCTATTAAATATTCTAAAGTTTTAATAACTTCTGTTGGACTATGATTACCAATAGCACGCATTAATTTAAAAATATTTTCTGTAAAACCACTATTAACTTGCAATTGAGCCCAATATTTATCAGCTGGTTTAAACATAGTTTCATCACCATGCAAATAATTTAATTTAATGGTCATACCATTTTGGTCTAATTCTAATGCTTTTGTATTAATATTATAAAATTTATTATTTGTAACAGATAAATTCACCATGCTATCATAACGATATTGGAATTTATAAAGATCTTTATCAATATCTTTATTATTATCAAATCATTCTTGTGCTTTTTCTTGACAAACTGCTAATGTGTCAGAATTAAAATATTCAACAGTTGGCGAAGTTAATAAGTTATTTTCATCAGTTCCTTGTTTCTGAACAACATAGGCGATACAAGGTGGTCTATCATTGTCAACAATTGCCATAGGAATATTAACAATTTTTGTTAATGGGTTTCAAAAAGCTCAGCAACAAATAAAACCATACAAAAAAGGCGCAAAGAAAATTAGCATATACTTAATTATTTGTAGTCAATTTTTTGCTATTTTTTCTTTTGCTTCTGTTCTGAAAACATTAATAAATCTTGGATTTTGTTTCATAATGTCATCCCTTAACTTTTTTACTGCCTATGATATATATCATATTAATTCTACACGAAAAAAGAAAAAATACTCACAAAAGTAAGTATTTTTTAATCAATAACAAATGGTAATAAAGCCATTTGACGAGCTCTTTTAATTGCTGTTGCTAACATTCTTTGATTTTTAGCAGTTGTTCCTGTTACTCGTTTTGGCAAAATTTGCCCATTACCAGAAATAAATTTTTTTAATAATTTAATATCTTTATAATCAATGTATGTTATTTTATTTTTTGTAAAATAACATTGTTTTTTAAAACGTTTAAATTTTGGATTCATTTTCTTTTTCCTTTCTTTTTAATCTCATAAAATTGCATCATCGCCATCAAAAGTAATATTATTATCATCTTGTGGTTCTGGTTGTTCAAAAGTTGTGCTAGAAAAATCATTAGCAATTGGCATTGATGGACCATCAATGTTAGTAGCAGCACTAGCACCTTTTGAATCTAAAAAAGAAACCATATCAGCAATTACTTGAACAATTGTTGTAAATTGACCATTAACATTATCACTTCTCGTTTGTAAACGTCCATCTAATGCAATTAATGATCCTTTTTTTAAATAACGGGCCATATTTTCTGCCGTTTTATTCCAAGCAAAGCAAGGAATAAACGAAGCTTGGTTATTAAAACTATTATTTACTGCTAATGTAAAAGCAACAAATGGTTTACCATTAACAGAATTTTTTAATTCTAAATCACGGGTTAGTCTTCCTACTAATGAAACTCGATTTAACATAACTCTTGCACACTCCTAATTTTTTATTCTTTTGTTTCAGTTGGTGCATTTTCTGGTTTTGCTTCGTCACCTTCTGAACGTTGTTCATGACGTTTATAATCAGTTTTTTTATTCCCTGGTCTACGATCACGGTCTGGTTTATCATTCTTAACTTCTGTTTTTGCATAAACAGTTGATTGAATATATCCTTTTTCTTTTTCTGTATTAATTACTAAAATTCGTAATACATCTTGTTCAATATGACTAATTCGAACAAATTCATCAATGTTTTCTGATGTTGTATTAACAATTAATACTCCATAATATCCTTTTGTTTTCTTTTTAATTGGATATACTAAATCTTTAATTCCTCATTTTCCGTTTTCTTCTATTTTTCCCCCATTAGCTTCTAAAATTTGGTGTAATTTACTTTCTAATTCATCTAAATTAGTTGCTTCGGGATTTAATATATACATAATTTCATATTTACGCATTTTATTTTCCTCCTTTTGGTCTAGGTCCTATTCGGACAAGGAGCTAATAATTATAATTCAAGCATTATTAACTCGCCAATTATTATACCTTATATTTCCTTTAATTGTAAGCGTTATTTTAATAATTTTAATAATTTTAAATCATCAACATAAGTTAATTTAATGTTTTGTTTTTCACCATAAATTGTATGAATTTTTGTTTCTGGTGAAAATAACTCTACTAAATAACTATCATCATAAATTATTGTTCTATTTTTAGTTTGAAAATATCTGTCATAAACTTGATATAATAATCTTGCTTTAAAAACTTGTGGCGTCTGAATTGTAAAATATTCTTCTCGAGGTAATGTTTTTTCAATAAAATTATTTTTAACTTTTTTAAGGCTTTCAGTAATTGGTAAAATTGGAATTAGCACTTCATAATTTTTTTGTTGAAAAACTTGATTTAATTGATTAATAAAAGTTAAACTAGTAAAACAACGCACACCATCATGAATCATTATAATTTCATTACTAATTTTATGATTAATTAAACATTGATAAATCGTATCAACTCGTTCTATGCCACCCATAATAAATTGGATATTTTTTGCTTGGTAATTTTTTTTCAATAAAAAAGTTAAAATTTCTTCATTAACACCAACAATAATTTCTGTACAAAGTCGATCACTTAAAAATAACATTAATGTTTGTTCAATAATAGTTTGTTTATTATCAAGTTGATATAGCAACTTATTGTCTTTCTGATTAAAACGTGATGACTTCCCAGCTGCCACAATAATTACCGTATAATTTTTCATTTATAAAATTTCAATTCCATTTTTCTTAACATATTCTAAAAAATCATCACTTCAAACCGAAGCAATAACTTCACCAATATGTTGTTTTTCTAATAAAAATAAATCTAATTGTGACTTAAAAAGTCCGAACGAAAGTGTCACTGGTAAGTCATTTGTTGCTACTTTTGCATCATATTCTGTTCTTAATTTACTTGTTTCTTTTGTTACTACTAATTGACTTTTTAAAACATCACGATTAACAGTAGCAGCACAATAACCAATACAAATAGCTTTTTCTAACACAAAATCATAAACAAAAATTTTCACATAGAGTTCCCAATTAAAAACATCTTGCGATTCACTAATTTCAATCGTATTATTAGTAATACTATTTTTTAAACCATAGAGGATTGTAGCACCATTTTCTCTTGTATAGCGGTTCAAGCGTTCTTGATAACTCAATAATCGCATTGCTTTTTGTAATTCAATTTGACTTGTTCAATTTAATTTTTTCTTAAATTTCTTATTTAATTGAGGAAATTTTAATAATAAAATGTCTTCTACATCACTAACAATATTAGTTGCTTTATCAATTGTTTGTTTAATTTTTAATAATGTAATGTCTTTTTCTTCTAATAATAAATCAAATCCAATTTCGCTAAAACTTACTGCTTGGTTATTTGATTGCTTAATATCACGACGCAAAAGCATTGCCGTTGTTAAAATTCCTTCGTTTTCTAACAATTCATATTGTTTAATTGCATTTCGTCGCCATTTATTGTGTGACTGTAATATTTCACCAACCAAATTAGTTGATGAAATATCAAAATCAATTGGCCGTTCTGTCATTCGAAAATCATCATTAAACCCTTTTTCTTCTGTAGTAATTAAAGGCGCATCAACTTTTAATAAATTAAATTGAATAATAAAACGACGAACTAATTCACGTTTAATTAAACTAATTGCTTCTACTGTTTCACGTAATGTTAAAATTGAACTATAACCAATTTCAATACCAAATGCCATACAATCACCTATTTTTCTCTTGGTCGCATGTGGGGAAATAATAATACATCTTTAATTGAATCTTGTCCTGTTAATAACATAATTAAGCGATCAATTCCAATTCCTAAACCACCTGTTGGTGGCATTCCATATTCCAATGCTTCAATAAAATCAATATCTAATTCTTGTGCTTCATCATTACCATTATCACGTTCTGCTAATTGACTAACAAAACGCTCATATTGTTCAACTGGATTGTTTAATTCTGAATAAGCATTTGCATATTCACGCCCTTTAATAAATAATTCAAATCGATCAGTAAATCTTGGATCTTCTGCATTTGTTTTTGCCAATGGAGAAACTTCAACGGGATGACCATAAATAAATGTTGGTTGAATTAATTTATCTTCCACAAATTCTTCAAAAAACAAATTAATAATATGTCCAACAGAAGTATGAAATTTTTCAATTGGTAGTTTTTTTTCTTTTGCAATTTTCTTTGCTTCAGCAAAAGTAATTGGTTTTCAAAAATTAATTTCCACTAACTCTTTAATTGCATCAACCATATGTCAACGTTTTCATGGTTGTTTGAATGAAATCATTACTCCATCGTATTTTGTTTCATCTTTATTTAAAATGTTTTTTGCAATGTAGCAGATAGTATCCTCTGTTAATTGCATCATAAAATTCATATCTTGATATGCAACATAAATTTCAACTGTTGTAAACTCTGGATTATGGCGTGTATCCATTCCTTCATTTCTAAATAATCGTCCTATTTCATAAACTCCCTCAAAGCCACCAACAATTAAACGTTTTAGAGATAATTCTGTTGCTACTCGTAGATAAAAATTCATATCTAATGTATTATGATGAGTTATAAATGGTTTTGCCGCTGCGCCACCATGAATAGGCTGTAAAACAGGTGTTTCAACTTCTAAATATCCCTTACTATTAAAAAAATCTCGCATTAAAGCAATAATCTTACTACGCTTAATAAAAATATCTTTTGTTTCCGCTGATGTAATTAAATCAACATAACGACGACGATATTTTTCTTCAATATCAGTCATTCCATGATATTTGTCAGGTAATGGACGCAATGCTTTTGCTAATAAAACAAATTCTTTAACTCGCACTGTTAATTCCCCAGTGTTTGTTTTCATCATTATTCCAGTAATTCCGATAATATCTCCTAAATCAAAATTAATAAATTCTTGATATTTTTCAGCACCAACTTCATCATTTCGAACATAAATTTGAAAAATTCCATTTTGATCTTGTAACGTTACAAAACTAGCTTTTCCTGCTTCGCGAAATGTTTTAATTCGACCCGCAATTTTAACTATTATATTATCACTACTTGTGGCTAATTCCTCTTTTGATAAATGATTAAATTGTTCATTAAGTTTTTTACTTGTATGTGTTCGGTCAAACTTGGCAATTACAAAAGGATTATACCCATCGTTAACCATTTTTTTTAATTTATCACGTCTAATTTGCTCTTGTTCTGTAAAATTACGTTTCTCCATTTTAATTCTCCTTTTTACTATTTAGCAGCACTAATATTACTATTATAGTAGGCAATATATTCATTAACAAGCATTTTTAACTCAAATATTGTATTTATTTGCGTTGCCCCAATTTTATAATTAGTAGCTTCTGGCTTTCCTTTAAAATAAAAGGCTAAATTTTTCCGCATTTCACTCGCTGCAATTCGTTCTCCCTTTAAATTTAATAATAATTCTGCATGGCGGAAAATAATATTCCGCCATTCATCTAATGGTGGTTGCTCAATTTTTTCACCAGTATCTAAAAAATGTTGAATCTGTTTAAATACTCATGGATTGCCTTGTGCTCCTCGTGCTAATATAATTGCATCACAACCAGTCTCTTTTAACATTCGTTTTGCATCTTCACAAGTAAAAACATCACCATTCCCAATTACTGGAATTGCAACATTTTCTTTTACTTTCCTAATTCAATTTCAATCAGCTTTTCCAGAATAAAATTGATTTCGTGTTCGAGCATGAACTGCAATTGCTTGTGCTCCTGCTTGTTCACAATATTTTGCAATTTCAACACAATTAATATTCTCTTCATCTCAGCCAATTCGAATTTTAACAGTTACTGGTTTAGTAACATTTTCAACCACTGCCTTAACAACTTCATAAACGCGTTGAGGATGTTTTAATAAATATGACCCTGCTTGTGACTTAATTGCAATTTTTGGTGCAGGACGACAACCCATATTAATATCAATAATATCACAATCACTATGTTGATCAACATATTTTGCTGCTGCAACAAAAGTTTCTATATCTGTTCCAAAAATTTGCATTGAAATTGGATTTTCTAATTTATTTACCTTAATCATTTGTAAAGTTCGTTCATTTTTTTGTAAAATTGCTTTATCACTAACCATTTCAGCATAAACCAATCCTGCTCCTAACCTAATTCATGACAAATAATTCGGAATGCTTCATTCGTAATTTCGGCCATTGGTGCTAAAAACTTGCCCTTTGATTTCAATATTTCCAATTCTCATTTTTCTAATTCCTTCTTTAATTAACAGCCATTAGATAAATATTAATCAAAAATAACAATAAATTCAATAAAAAAAACTATTTTTAAGGCTAATTATTCCTTATTATAGTTCATATATGATATTACAAAAAAAGTTTCTCAAAAATGAGAAACAAAATATTATTTTAGGCCATGTGGTTTGTTACAATCACATTCAAAACATTTATGGGCACTGTTTGTAACTAAACATGAACATTGACAAGCATGGCAAGATAACCTACAATCTGTCATCTGAATTTCCTCCTTACAAAAATATTGCTTAATAAATATTACTTGTAAGTAAATAGTTAAACGATAGCTTCTTTTTAATTGTAACAAATTTCAATAATTCATTAAAGATATTCTAAAATTATTTTATTATTTTAAAAAATATTTCTAATAATATTAATAAAAAATGTAAAAAACATAATAGCGTTTTACAAATTAAGATCAATCAATTTCACTTGATTTCTTTGGATGTGTATTTTTCTTAATTTGGTCAATTAATCCATTACGAACATGAATAACTGTATTAGCAATATCAGCAATATTTGGGTTATGCGTAACAATAATAACCGTTGTTTTATATTTTTTATTAACATCAACTAAAATTTCAAGTACTTTTCGACCCATTTCTTCATCTAAAGCTCCTGTTGGTTCATCACCAAATAAGATATTTGGATTTTTTGCTAATGCTCTAGCAATTGAAACCCGTTGTTGTTGTCCCCCTGACATTTGATGAGGATATTTGTCCATTTGTTCTTCCATTCCAATTGTCTCAAAAATATCTTTAATTGTCATATCCTTATTTTTGTTTTTACTTAAATTTTCCCCAACTTCAGCATTTTCTTTGGCAGTTAAATTAGTTAATAAATTATATTGTTGGAAAATAAAACCAACATTATCTCGTCTAAATTTTGTTAAATCAACATCTTTTAATAACGATAAGTTATAGCCAATAACAAAAACATCACCACTTGAAACTTTATCTAAACCTGAAATAATGTTTAGTAATGTTGTTTTTCCTGATCCAGAAGGACCTAGAATAACAATAAAGTCTCCTTTTTCTAATTTTAAATTAATTCCTTTTAAAACTGGTGTTTCAACTTCCCCAGTAATATATGATTTTTTCACATTAACTAGTTCAATTACATATTTACTTGTATCTGGTTTACTATTTGTTGTTGAAATAATTTCTCCTTTTAGAATTCGTTTTGAATATAACTTTGTTTGTTTCTTTTGCTCTTTTAACTTTTGTTTAAATTCTTTAACGGCAGTATAATCAACTTTTTCTTTTGGTTCCTTGTCATTTGGTTTTTTTGCTTTAGCTTTTTTCCCATGTGGTTTTGTTTGGTCTGTACTAGGTACATCTTTAATTTCAGCCATCTTGTGTTGTGCCTCCCCTTTAAATACTAAAATACATTTTACAATTATTTCTTATCATAATAATATCATAACAAAATTATTATAATTTTATCAACTTATTTAAGATATCTTGCCCTTATTCTTTAAGTAAACTTTTTAAATCACTTGCTCTAATATGATATTTTTTGCGGCAAAAATCACATGCAATTTCAATTTCACCATTATTTATTAAAATTTCATTAAGTTGCTCATCACCTAATAATTTTGCTGATTCTAAAGCTTTTTCGTATGAGCAACTACATTCAAATTTAACTTCATCAACTTCTAACACTTTGGCATTTTGATCAATGAGTTTAAAAATATTAATTAAATTATCTTCAGAAATTAATTTATGACTAATGTTTTCTAAATTTTCAATTTTTTCTTCTAAATAGTCAATATCTTCTTCTTTATGTTCTGGTAACAACTGTGCGAAAAAACCAACTGCTTTTGCAATTGTATTATCTTCATTCATTTTAATTGAACATGCAATAACTGATTTAATTTGTTCACTTTGTGCTAAATAATAAGTAAAATCTAAATTAATTTCACCAGAAATTAATTGAATTTGACCTGAGAAACTTTCTTTCATTCCTAAATCTTTCATTACGCGTAAATAACCATTTGTACCAACTACTTGGGAAATAACATTATGTTCACGATCAATTTCATCAACATCAAATTGTGGATTAGCACAAAATCCTCGTACTTTATGACCAGTATATTCTGCCATAATCGTTCCAATTGGACCATTTCCATTAATAATACTTGTCATTTTATCAGTTGCATTTTTCATATCACTACCAATTAAAATAGTGGCTAGAACAACTCTTGACAACACAATTGTTGCAAGCGGATTAGTTGCATGTAATTTAATAATATCGTTTAATGATTTAGTTGCATCAACAACTGTCATTTTAACATTATGAACATTACTAATTGCTTTCGTTACTTTGTCCATTCCTTTAAACTCCTTTATAAATTTCTTTCCTTTGCAATTATAGTATAATCATCGTTAAAAGTAAAACAAAAAGTAGACTTAATTAGTCTACTTCTTATTTGGATCATTATTTTTATAATCTTCTGGGTGATCTTTTTTTCGTTCTTTTGGTTTAACTTCTAAAATTTCACCTTTTGCTTCTTTTTCTTTATGCTTTGCTGCACGTTCTTTTTCATGAATTACTTCATCAGGTAATTTATGATATTTATCAATATATTCAATTTGTTCTGCCGTAATTGTTTCTAATATTTTTAAACTTTCAGCAATTAAATTTAATAAACTACGATTTTCAGAAATTAATGCTTTTGCTTTTACATAACAATCATCTAAAATTTTACGAACTTCAGTATCAATTTTAGCCGCAATATCTTCTGAATAACGTTTTCTTGTTCCAGTATATTCATCTTTTGGTGATTCAAATTGAACTAATCCTAAAGAACTCATTCCATATTCAGTAACCATATGACGTGCAATATTAGTTGCTTTTTCTAAATCATCATGTGCTCCTGTTGTTATTTTTGTTTTTCCAAAAATAATCTCTTCTGATGCACGCCCACCTAAATAACCAGTAATTGTCGCATATAAGTTCTCTTTACTATGAAACATTGTTTCTTCTTTTGGTGTCATAATTGTATAACCACCTGCTTGTCCACGTGGAATAATAGTAACTTTTTGAACTTTGCTAGCTGCTTCTAAACGTAAACCAATTAGAGCATGACCAGCTTCATGATAAGAAACAATATCTTTATCCATTACTGAATATTTACGTGATTCTTTTGCTGGTCCCCCAACAACACGATCAATCGCTTCATCAATAATATTAACAGTAATAATTTTTAAATTCTTACGAACACATAAAATTGCTGCTTCATTTAAAACATTCTCTAATTGAGCTCCAGAAAATCCTGGCGTTCTTTTCGCGATTCGTCTAAAATCAACCTCTATTGAAACTGCTTTATTTCGAGCATGTAATTTTAAAATTGCTTCTCGTTCATTAATATCTGGTAATGAAATTTGAATTTGGCGGTCAAAACGCCCCGGTCTTAATAAGGCAGCGTCTAATACATCAACTCGGTTTGTTGCTGCCATAACAATAACTCCCGTATTAGTTCCAAAACCATCCATTTCAACTAATAACTGGTTCAATGTTTGTTCATTAGCACCACTCCCAATTGAAACAGTTCTTTTTCGACCAACAGCATCAATTTCATCAATAAAAATGATACATGGTGCAGCTTTTTTAGCTGCAATAAACATTTCACGAATTCTTGAAGCACCAACTCCAACAAACATTTCTTCAAATTCAGAACCTGAAATTGAAAAGAATGGAACACCAGCTTCTCCAGCAACAGCTTTTGCTAATAAAGTTTTTCCTGTACCTGGTGGTCCTTCCATTAGAACTCCTTTTGGAGCACGAGCACCCATACTTGAATATTTCTGTGGATTCTTTAAATAATCAACTAACTCAACTAACTCTGTTTTTTCTTCATTAATTCCTGCAACATCAGAAAATTTAACAGTGGATTGAATTTGACGTGCTTTATTTTTCCCCATTGAAAAAGGATTAGCACCTGACATCCCACCAGACATTTTTGATAAACGAGCAATCATAAAGACAGCGATTCCCATTATTAATAATCATGGTACTAATTGTATTAACATCGCTTGTCACATTGGAACAAACTCACGGTCAACTGAAACAATACCACCTTTTAATTTATTTTTAAAATTTTCATCTCATGTATTTGTTGGTATTTTGTCTTTCTTATAATAAGTATAAGCTTCAAAACCTTCACGGTTTCATTCCGAACTATAGCGAACAGTTTTGATAACACCGCCCTCAGAATATCGAATTACTCCTTCCATAACTACAGTATTTTTACCAACATTAGCCTTAATAGTAATTTCACCAATATCTTGATTGTTATACTTTTGAGTATTACCAATTTTTTGCATATCTCCTTCGCTAATTTTGGTAATATCTGATTTTGTTCATAATACAATTGTTAAAATAATTAAACCAATAAAAATTAACGAACTTATAATTGCAAATCACATTCTTTTTTTATTCATAACTATTTCCTCTCTATTAAGACTTTTAAAATTAATCTTTTTCGGTCATTTGAAATAATGACCCAATTCTAGACTATTTTATCATAAAAAAAAATAAATTGTATTTTTCCGCTAAAGTATTATTAATAAATTTATTAATTTTTAAATCAACTAAATTATTTGCATAAATAAGGTTATTAACCTTATCTAATACAAAATAACTTTTTCGTGCTAAAAGCGGTACTTTATTTTTGATAAATCAACGATTTAAACGCATCTTATTAATCATTGCATTTCTTAGCAAAGATAAATCGTTGGTAATTGTGATTGGCCATTGTGCTGCTGCTATCATAAAATCATACTTATTTTTAGTTCCCCAATTAATAATATTTTCTTTTCATTTTATTGGTAATCCAGTTGTTGGTGTTATTTGAATTGTTGTTAATTCTAAAAGTTCATTATTAACAATTTCAACATTATCATATGATTTAATTAAAGAATATCTTGAATTAATTTTAAGAATAATATTTGGTTTTAAACTTTTTAATTCCTTAATTATTTCATCTAAAAACTTTCTTTTTTTATTCCTAATTAAATAAACAACCTTATTAATTTTAAAATAATTAAAAATAATAATTTTTTGCAACTGAATATTATTAAGAGCATTAAAACTAGTAACATTAATTTGCCCAAAATTTTCAATCAAATAATTTTTTACAACTAACTTTAATTGTTCATTTTCCTTATTTTTTTCCTCAATTTCTAATAACATATCTTGTAAATTAATATCCTGAATTTCATTACGAATAATATTTCGATTATAAATCGCTAAGATATTAGTTGAATCAATTGCATAATTAATTTGCTGATGAAATAAATATTCAATAATTTCTTCTCTTGATATTTCTAACATAATCCGCAATATTTTTAGTTTTTTGTTAAACAATTGAGAATAATAATAACTAGTTTTATTTAGACCATAATATTCAACAATCCCATTTCGTTGTTTTTGCAAAATATAAGTTTCAATATGATCAGTCAAATTATGGGCAATTAAAACACCCTGGCAACAATATTTTTCACTAATTTGTAAAAAAAAATCATATCGTATGCTACGAGCAACTGCTTGAAAATTATGAGAATTAGTCTGATACTGTTCATAGTTTTTCGCTGTCACTTTTTTTACATAGACCTTAATATTTCGTTTTTGGCAATATTCAACAACAATTTGTTCATCATAGTCACTATCTTTTCGCTTCTGGTAATTTATTAAACATACAATGAAATTATTAATATTTAACTCTGAATTATTATAAATATTGTCAAGTAAAAACATACTATCCGGACCACCAGACACCCCGATAACATATTTTTCATTCTGTTTTAAAAGTTTAGTTTCCATTTCTATCACCTATTTTCGAAATAATTTTAAAACTTGTTCTGTATAATGATAATTCTTATTATGAACAATGATTGGTTTTTCAACAATAAGGCCTGCCCCACTTTGAAAACGAGCTTCAATTAAAACATTATTTGCTTCACTTTCTACAAAAGGATGAATAAATTGTAGTCGCTTAATATTAAAACCATACTTAATTAATAATGCAGTAATTTCTAATAATCTTGTTGTACGATGAATAATCGCAAAATACCCTCGATTTGCAACTAATTTCTTAGCAGCAAAAATAATCTCTTCTAATGTGACATCTGTTTCATGGCGTGCTGGAATTAATAATTTATTTTTTTCATTTAATTTTACTCCATCAACTTTAAAAAACGGCGGATTGCATACAATTAAATCATATTTAACATTAACATTAGTTTTAACATATTCATTAATATCATTATGAATAATTTTAATCTGTTCAATTTTATGATTTAATGCAACATTTTCCTCTGCTAATTGTACAGCTTCTTTTTGCAATTCAATGCCAGTAATTGGTGCTGAAGTTAAAGTTGATAAAATTAATGGAATTGTCGCATTATTAGTGCCAATATCTAAAATATTTTTTATTTTTGTATTTAATGTTGCAAAACGAGCCAGTAGGACTGTATCCAATGAAAAATTAAACATATCAGTTCGTTGGTTAATTTTAATTCCCTCATAATTTAATAAATCATTTAAAACTTTCACTTTACACCTCGTTATATCAATCAATCAATCCCTTTTCTAAAATTAATTCTTTATTTAAATTTTCCAATAATAAATTGGCAATAGTATAACAAATTTCAATTAACTTGCTATTTTTATGATTTAATTTTTGAATTAAATCTTGATTTGTAATTTGATATTTTTCTCATTCTTTCTTTTTTAAAACATTAGCAATTGCTAAAAAAAATTGGCGGCATTCAACACTATCATAATTATTTAACTGACGAATATGAATAAAGTTATTTGTCGAGTTACTTGCAAAATTGTTAAAAAAGGTAGAAATAAATTCATTTTTAAAATCATCAACTTCTAATAAATCAGTTGTATTTTCTAAAATAATATTTAAACAACGTGATTTAATAGTATCAATAACATTTGTTTTATTAGTTGTTAGCAAAAAAGCGTATGTATTTTTACTAGGCTCTTCTAAAAATTTTAATAATGAATTAGCCGCTTCTAATGTTAATAAATCAATACCATTAATAACATATACTTTTATTCCTATTTGTTCTAACGCAGAATAATTAAAGGTTTGAATAATTTCTTGAATTGCTTCTTTTTTGATTGTTGTTTGAAAATCACCTTTAATTTTTAAATCATAATAAGTTTTATTATTAATGCGGTGATAAATATCACATTCACAATCTGCTCCTTGTTTTTTTAAACACAATAAAAATTTAATAACTTCTGTTGTAAATTTTTCTAATTTAACTTTATTATTGCAAGAAATTAAAAGTTGATTTGATAAATTATTTTTTAAAATTAAATTTTTAAATAGTGTCATTTTCTCAACATCATTTTTTGTAAATAAATTATCCATTTTCTTTGTCCTTTATTTTTTGAATAATTTCATCAACATAATAATATACTTGTTCTAATACTTCATTCACTGGTTTACTAGCAGCAATAACTTTAATGCGATCTGCATTTTCACTAATTAAAACTTGATACCCTTCATATACCTTCTTGTGAAACGAATTTTTTTCTAAATCAAGACGGTTCATTTCAACCTCATTTCGAACTTTCATTCTTTCGCTTGCCATTTTTGGTTCAATATCAAAAAAAAGAGTTAAATCTGGCTTTGTTGTGCCCAAAACAATTGATTGTACTTCATCTAATGTTCGAATTCCTAATCCACGAGCATATCCTTGATATGCTGAAGTAGAATCCATAAAACGATCACAAATTACAATTTCTCCTCGTTTTAACGCCGGCAAAATATCTTCAACAACATGTTGCCTACGAGCAGCAATATATAATAAAGCTTCTGTTCATGGGTCCATTCCTAAATTATGTTTACTTAAAATAACATTTCTAATTTGCTCAGCAATTTCATTGCCCCCTGGTTCTCGTGTTAAAACAACTTGATATCCTTCTGACCGTAATTTTTCTTTTAATAATTTTGAAATCGTTGTTTTCCCAGAACCATCAATTCCTTCTAATGTTATAAATAGCATCATTACACTCCCTGTTCTTAAACATCTTTACGTCCCTCTAAAGCTTGTTTTAATGTTACCTCATCAATATAATCTAAGGAACCACCAATTGGTATCCCTTGGGCTAAACGTGATATTTTTATATTAAAAGGTTGCAAAAATGTTTTTAAGTATTGAGCTGTTACTTCTCCTTCAAAAGTAGCACAAACAGCAATAATCACTTCTTTTATAATTTTATCATTCATTCGGGATTCTAACGCAGAAAAAGTCAATTTATCTGGTGTAATGCCATTTTTTACATTAATTTCACCATTTAAAACATGATAAACTCCATTAAAAACTTTTGTTGCTTCAATTTTTATAATATCAAAAAAATTGCTAACAACACAAAGCTTTGTTTGATCACGTAAATTATTATGGCAAAACAAACAAACATTATTTTGCATTAATGTTGAACAAATTGAGCATTGATGATAATTATTTTTGATTTCATTAAAAACATGTTCTAATGATTCCAATAATGATGGTTTAATAATTAATTTATTAAAAATCCTTTCCGCAGTCTTTTTACCAACACCTAAAATAATTTTTAATTCCATAATTAATTCTTCATAGTTCATTTCAAATCTCCAATCAATTATTCTACTATCTTAATGTTATCAAAAATTTGTTTACCAGTTTCAAGAACGTCTTTATGTTCTTCATAGTTATCAATTTGTTTAACTAATAAATTTTGGTAAAACTCTTCAACATCAATTAATGTTGGTTTTGGTAATTTATTTGCTTGTCTAATTTTAACATAATCATTGCGAACACTAGTTCACTCAGTTTCACTTAAGGCAATAATAATAAAATCAAAATCAAATGCTTGGAAAATCTTATTGCGAAATTCTCAATCACACATTTCAAAACTAATTCAATTTGCTTCTGGTTTTGTATTAGTTACAATAATCAGTCCTTGTTCTGATGCAGCCGCATATTTAACATCATAGAAACTAATTAATTTATCTAATTGAACTACTTTACCTTTTTCGTTAATTAATTCCATAAATTTATTTTTAAATTTTTCTCGCTCTTCTTTACTAGCTTTAATTAAAATATTAAAAATTTGATTATTAGAATAATTAATATTAGAAAATTCATAGATATTAACTTTATTTTTCATATCATCACGATATTTTTTTAAGTCATTTATGCCTTCTAATTCTTTTCCATAAGAAATTTGCTCTGATACAACTGACTGAAAACTTTCTTTTTCCTTTGTTTGTTCAAAATTAGTTTGAAGATCATTTTTATCTAATATTATTTTATCTTGTTGTGGTTCTATGTTACTAAAAGAACTATTATTAGGTTCTTCATCATTAAATAATGAAAAATTATGAAATAATGGTTGTTTATTAGGTAATTTCGGTTCTTTTAAATGAATTATTTCATTATTGTTTTTTAATGGTATCACTTGATCTCTTTCAGAATTATTTTCTATTATTTCTATATTTTTAGAAATTTGTTCTATTTTATTATGATTAATTTCTCTTTCCTCTGTATGCTCTAAAATCATTAAATCACTTAATTTTAAATTCTGTAAATTCTTAGTATTATTTTCAAAAATTGCTAAAGCTTTTAATAAAATTAATTCAAAATACATTTCTTGTGTTTTACTATTTCGCATTTTGCTTGCTGCTTCAGTAAACAAATCGAGTAACATAATTAATTCTTTTGAACTTAATTGTTCAGCAAATTCTTTTGCTTGTTCTTCTGATAATAAATTTAAAAAAATTGAATTATTCGTTTGTTTAAACTCAAAAATTTCTTTTAAAATATCTAATAAATTTAATGTTAAAATTTCAAAATCAGAACCTGCTTGATAAATTTTTTTACTAGCCATTAAAACTTCTGTTGTTTTATATTCTAAAATATCTTTTAATAATTTTAATTTAATGGTTTTTGAAACTGTTGCAAAAATAATATTTACATTTTCTAAAGTAACATTTCGATCAGAAAACATAATTACTTGTTCTAAAATACTTAATGAATCGCGAGCACTACCATCAGCCAAAAGAGCAATTTCTTTAATCGCAGCCAAATCATATTTAATTTCTTCTTTTTGTAAAATATTAATAATATTATTTTCTAATTCAATTTTTGAGATCTTACGAAAATTATATTGTTGACAACGTGAAATAATTGTTGCAGGAATCTTATGACTTTCAGTTGTTGCTAAAATAAAAACAACATGTTGTGGTGGCTCTTCTAATGTTTTTAATAATGCATTAAAAGCTGAATTAGTTAACATATGAATTTCATCAATAATATAAACTTTATATTTTGTCATCGTAGGAAGTAACTGAACGTTATTTCTAATTTCTCGAATTTCATCAACACCATTATTTGAAGCAGCATCAATTTCAAATACATCAACTGCTCCGGCGCGGTTTATTTCCTGACAACTAGCACATTCATTACACGGATTCCCTTTATCTAAATTAATACAATTAATTGCTTTTGCAAATATTTTTGCAATTGAAGTTTTCCCTGTCCCACGTGGTCCTGAAAATAAATATGCATGCGAAAATGTATTATTTATAATTGCATTTTTTAAAGCTTTTCTAATTTCAATTTGTCCAACAATTTTATCAAAATTATTTGGTCGATATTTACGATATAAAGAAATATAATCCATTTTTTATGCTCCCGTCCAATATTATTGTTATAATAACTTTATTTTACTCCTTTAATTACAAATATTCTATCTTAATCGTTCAAAAAATTTCTTCATTAAATCTTTTAAAATCATATTTTCCTCATGTTTTCTAACATGTTGAACTTTTAATTTTGAAACATCAAAAGTATGATTAGACTTTAAAAAACCATATTTTTCATTTGATAAATAATAATTAATAACTTTAATTCCTGAATTAATTATTGCTCCTAGGCACATCATACATGGTTCAACAGTAACTCATATTGAACAATCACTAATTTTATTTGTTCGTTTTTTTCGACATGTTTGATTTAAAGCATAAATCTCAGCGTGTGTTGTTACTAAATTTTTTGTTGTTTTATTATATCCAATGGCAATAATTTTACCATTTTGGTCAATAACTAATGCAGAAATTGGAACATGTTTTTTCTTATATGCTCGTTGTGATAACTTATATAATTTATTGAAAATTAATGTAGTATCTGTCATAAATTCACCCTTATCATAAAAAATGTCATTACACATAGTCCTTAGTCTTATGGCTGCTACCTTCCGGTCCTGACCAATTTCAAATGTAACTATTGTAATGACATAAGTAATTATAACATAGAATTTTATTTTGCATATCCTTTTTATTAAAAACTGCAATGTTTCACGTGAAACATTGCAGTTTTTTGGTTTTTCTTTTCCTTGCCTGTTTAAAATGTTTCACGTGAAACATTTTAAACAATAACAGTTTGACCTTGAAAATAAGGCTGCAATTTTTTTGGAATTGTAATAGTCCCATCTTCATTTTGATAATTTTCTAAAATGACAGCAATTAAACGATCAATTGCTAAACCTGATCCATTTAAAGTATGAACATATTTTATTTCATTATTATCATCACGATAACGTAATTTCATCCGACGTGCTTGAAAATCAAGACAATTTGAACAAGACGAAATTTCCCGATATTTATTCTGACCAGGCATTCATACTTCTACATCATATGTTTTTGTTGAAGAAAATCCCATATCACCTGAACACAACAAGATTACACGATATGAAATTTCTAATAATTGAAGAATATTTTCTGCATCTAATACCATTTTTTCTAATTCTTCAAATGAAGCTTCTTCGGTAGTAAACTTAACCATTTCAACCTTTTTAAACTGGTGTAAACGAATAATTCCTTTTGTATCACGTCCAGCAGAACCAGCTTCCTGACGAAAACATGGTGTATAAGCAGTATGATAAATTGGTAACTGATCTTTCTCCAAAATTTCTTCACGGTATAAATTAGTTACTGGTACTTCTGCAGTTGGAATTAAATATAAATTATCTTTTTCAATATAATATAAATCCTCTTTAAATTTTGGCAGGTTTCCTGTTCCATACATAATTTGTGGTTGTACTAAAATTGGTGGTTCAATTTCAATATAATCTCGTTTTGTATGTTCATCTAACATAAAGTTCATTAAAGCACGTTCTAATTTAGCTCCCATTCCTTTATATACTACAAAACGTGAACCTGATATTTTAGTTCCCCGATCAAAATCAATTAAGTCTAATGCTGTCGCTACTTCTCAATGTTCTTTTACTTTCTTATGATTTGGAATTTTACCTCATTTACGAATTTCCACATTATCGTTTTCATCTTTCCCACTAGGAACTGAATCATCTGGAACGTTAGGCGTAACTTCTAAAATTGCTTTAATTTTTTCTTCAACTTTATTTAGTTGTTCATCAATTACTTCCATTTCTTGTTTAATAGTACTAATTAATTCTTTAATTGTTTGTACTTCTTGGTCTTTTTTTTCTGCTATTAAAGTTCCAACTTTTTTTGATTCAAGATTTCGTTTTTCTTTTAATTTTTCTGATTTAACAATTAATTCGCGACGTTGAATTGATAATTTTTTAATATCTTGTAAATATGAAAAATCATCATAACGGCGGTTTAATTTCTTCATTATTTCGTCAAAATTTTCAACAATTTTTTTCTGATCTAACATTTTTATCTTTCTCCTTCAATGTTAATTTTCTTTTTTAAAATTTCAATAACTTCTAATTTATCATCTTGTTTTAATCGCATAATTTTAACACCCGATGTTGTTCGGCCAAATAATGGAATTTGTTCTAGCGAAACACGAATAATATTTCCTTTTTTTGTTCCTACTAAAATATCTTCATCACCATTTACAGCTTGAACAAATTTTAAATATCCTGTTTTATCTGTTAAGTTCATTGACTTAACACCCTTAGTATTTCGTCCTGTCAAACGATAATCTTCAATTGCTGTTTTTTTCGCATAACCATTTTCAGTTACTGATAAAACATATTTCGCAGACCGTCCTGAACTCACCCCAATGGTTTCTCCAACAGCATCGTTAGCAATTGCTTTAACCCCTACTGATTGTCGTGTCATTGGCCTAATTTCTTCTTCATTAAATCGAATTACTTTTCCAATATTATTTCCAATAATAACATCATCATGTCCTTTTGTAATAATCACGCTTACTAATTCATCATTATCTTTTAACTCAATTGCTACTTTTCCTGTTTGACGAATTTGATTAAATTCACTTATCTTTGTTTTTTTAATAAGACCTTTTTTTGTCACAAAAAATAAATTATCCTCTGTTGAAATTGAATCATCTATAGCAATAATTGTTTGAATGCTTTCTGTTTTATCAATTGCGATTAAATTAATAATTGGTAACCCCCGTGCATGTCGTGAATATGTTTCAATTTGATAAGCTCGTAATTTATACACTTTTCCAAAATTTGAAAAAATTAATAATGAGTCAATACTATTAGCACTAATAATTTTCTTTAAACTATCTTCAATATTTGCTAAACCAATAATCCCTTTTCCACCACGATTTTGTAATTTAAAAGTATCATCAGCTATTCGTTTAACATAACCATCTTGTGTTAACATAATTAAAATGTCTTCCCGGCGAATTAATTCTTCTGGATCAATTTCTGTTAACTCTTCCTTAATAATGTGACTACGCCGCTCATCACCATATTTTTTCTTGATTTCTGTTAATTCCGTAATCATAATGTCAATTTGTTTTTCACTATTATTAATAATTTCTTCTAATTCAGTTATTGCTACTTTAATATCTTTAATTTCATTAATAATTTTTTCAATTTCTAATCCAGTTAATCTTTGTAAGCGCATTTCTAAAATTGCTCGTGCTTGTTCAACTACCAAATTAAATTTATTAATTAAAGCATTTGATGCAATCTGTGTTGTTTGTGATTGTTTAATAATTGTAATTACTTCATCAATATTATCAAGCGCAATTTTTAATCCTTCTAAAATGATTAAACGATTACGATTTTTCTTTAATTCAAACTGACTACGTTTAATAATAATATCAATTTGATGTTCAATAAAATATTTTAAAATTTGTTTTAAACCCATTACTCTTGGTTGGTTTTTGTATAATGCTAAAATATTTAACGAAAAATTAGTTTGAAGTGGTGTTAATTTATATAACTTATTTAAAATAACATTTTCTTGAGCATCACGTTTTAATTCTAAAACAATACGAACCCCCTCCATGTTTGATTCATCACGAAGATCACTAATTCCATTAATAATTTTGTCGCGAATTAATTCTGCAATTCGTTCCAACAATTTTGCTTTATTAATTTGATATGGAATCTCTGACACAATAATTCGTCTTTTATTATTATTTTCTTCAATATCAATTTTTGAACGAATTGTAATTGCTCCATTTCCTGTTTCATAAGCTTTAATTAAGCCGTTTCCAGCCGTAATTAATGCTCCCGTTGGAAAATCAGGTCCTTTAATAATTTTCATTAATTCAACAGTTGTTATTTCAGGATTTTTTGTTACCGCAATAACACCATCAATTACTTCATTCAAATTATGAGGTGGAATATTAGTTGCCATTCCAACAGCAATTCCACTAGCACCATTAACTAATAAATTTGGAAAATATCCTGGTAAAAAAGTCGGTTCTTCTTCACTGCCATCATAATTGTCAATAAAAATTGTTGTTTCTTTTTCAATATCTTTGATTAGTTCACCAGCAATTTTACTCATTTTTGCTTCCGTATATCGCATTGCCGCTGGAGCATCACCATCCATTGAACCAAAATTTCCATGCCCATCAATTAAAGGATAACGATAAGAAAAATCTTGTGCCATCCGAACCATTGCTTCATAAACAGCAGTATCACCATGGGGATGATATTTCCCAATTACTTCACCAACAATTCGAGCTGATTTCTTATGTTGTTTATCGTAAGTCATTTTTAAATCTCACATTGCATAAATAATACGGCGATGAACTGGTTTTAATCCATCACGAACATCAGGAATTGCACGTGAAACAATAACTGACATTGCATAATCTAAAAAGCCATTTTTCATTTCATCAGCAATATCAATATCACGAATTTTACCATCATAATCATATCCATCATTTTCTGATTTCATCATTATATCTCCTTTCTAGACATCTAAATTTTTAACATATTTTGCATTTTCACGAATAAATTTTTTTCGTGGTTCAACATTTTCACCCATTAATTCATTACAAATTAAATTTGCTTCAAATGCATTATTAACAGAAACTTTCAATAATAAACGCCGTTCTGGATCCATTGTTGTTTCTCATAATTGTTCTGGATTCATTTCTCCTAATCCTTTATAACGTTGAATTGTATAATTTTTATTTTGTTTTAATAATTCTTCTTTATAAAGTTCTAATTCATTATCACTATAAGCATATTGAATCTGATTACCATTTTGAATTTTGTATAGTGGTGGTTGAGCAATATAAATATTGCCATTTTCAATCAAATTTTTCATATAACGATAAAAAAATGTCAATAATAAAATTCGAATATGTGCACCATCAACATCAGCATCAGTCATAATAATTACCTTTTGATAACGTAATTTTTTATCATTAAAATTATCTTTAATACCTGCTCCTAATGCGGTAATAATTGAATTAATTTCATTATTTTCAAATATTTTAATTTGTTTTGCTTTTTCAACATTTAAAATTTTTCCTCGTAATGGTAAAATTGCTTGAAATTTTCGATTTCGACCAGATTTAGCACTTCCACCAGCAGAATCTCCTTCAACAATATAAAGTTCAGCTATTTTAGCATCTTTTGTTTCACAATCTGCTAATTTACCTGGTAATGAAAAACTATCCATTACGGTCTTACGACGTGTTGTTTCTTTTGCACGTTGTGCAGCAATTCTTGCTTTTAATGATAAACTTATTTTTTCAATATTTTTTTTTGCATCTTCTGGATTTTCTAACAAATAACTACTTAATCCTTTTCCAACAATATTAGAAACAATTTTTTTAACTTCACTATTTCCTAACTTTGTTTTAGTTTGACCTTCATATTGCGGATCCGGATGACGAATAGAAATTATTGTTGTCATTCCTTCTTTAATGTCATCTCAAGTAAATTTATCTTCGTTACCTTTATTATTTTTATTAATATTTTTAAAATAATTATTTATTTCACGAACAATGGCTAATTTAATACCTTCTTCGTGGGTTCCACCCTCATGGGTATTAATGTTATTACAAAAAGAAAAAATATTTTCTGAATAATTGTCATTATATTGTAATCCAAATTCAACAACAATATTATCTTCTATTCCTTCAACATAAAAAACATCGTTTAGTGGCGTACCAATTGTTTTATTTAATTCTAAAACATAATCTTTAATTCCATTATTAAATTGATAAACAACCATTTTTTCTTCATCATCTTCTCGTAAATCAACTAATGATATTTCTAATCCTTTATTTAAAAAAGCTAATTGTTTAATTCGATTTTGAATTGTTGAAAAACTAAAAATTGTTGTTTCTTTAAAAATCTTTTCATCTGGTAAAAAAGTTACTGTTGTTCCAGTTTCTGAAGTTGAACCAACTTCTTTAATTGGTGTTAAAATTTGACCACCATTATGAAACTCCATTACATATTTTTTATTATTTTTTCTAACTTCAACTTTTAAATATTTACTTAAAGCATTAACAACACTAGCTCCTACTCCATGTAAGCCACCAGAAATTTTATATGTATTTGAATCAAATTTTCCTCCTGCATGTAAAATAGTAAAAACAGTTTCTAATGTTGAAACTTTTGTTTTTGGGTGAATTTCAATTGGAATTCCACGGCCATTGTCAACAACTGTAATTGATTCATCTTTATTAATGATAATTTTAATTTTATTAGCAAAATTAGCTAAAACTTCATCAATTGAGTTATCAACAATTTCTCAAACTAAATGATGTAAGCCTCTAGCATTTGTCGCCCCAATATACATGCCTGGTCGTTTTCGAACTGCTTCTAAATCTTCTAAAATTTGAATTGATTCTGAATTATAATTATCACCCATAAATAATTCTCTCCATTTCTGCTTTCTTTTATTTTACCATTATTACCTAATTTTAGGGCTAAATTATCAAATATATTTTTAAATATTCTAAAAAATATTTTTATATTTTTAGTGTCTAATTTAACCCTATAAAAAAGTTATAAAATAAAAAAACTCAATAATGAGTTTTTAATATAATCGAATTGGTAAAACTAATTGTTGCAATGTTGGATCATCATTAGCAGTAATAATTAATGGTTTTGTTTCATCAATCATTTTAATTGTAATTTCTTTTGTTTTAAAGGCTTTTAAAGCATCGAAAATATACTTTGAATTAAAAGCAATTGTTTGGTCTGCTCCTTCAACTTTAAAATCTTTAATTTCTTCTTCTGTGTTACCAATTTCTTGCGTAAATGAAGTGACTAAAACTTTTTGTTCTTTTATTTTTAATGTAACAATTGTTGTCATCGCCTCATTTGATAAAACACTAGCTCGCTCAATAATTTTAATTAGTTCACGATTATTGATTGTTAATGAAGTATTAAAGGAAGTTGCAATAACTTTACTTGTATCAGGATATTTTCCTTCAATAATTTTTGTTTGAACAATTGTATTATTAATAATAACACTAACTGACTTATCAGTAATTTTCATTTTAATTTCTTGGTCATTTTCTGAAATTAAACGGCCAATTTCATTAATAAATTTTCCAGGAATAATAACATCAAAATTATAATTATTACTATAAGCAATCTTTTTACATGATAATCGAAATGAATCAGTGGCAGTAATTATTAATTCTTTATTATTTTGATCTGTTTTAATATTTAAACCATTAAAAACTATTCTTTTTTCTTTTTCTCCAATTGCAAAACTTGTTTGTGAAATAATTTCTTTTAATACTATACTTGTAAAATTTATTTCTTTACCCTCTGTTTCAAATGATAAATGTGGATAATCTGCTGAGTTTAATGTATTTAAAACTGAATCAAAATTACTTGCTTTGATTTTAATTAAATTACCCTCAACTACTTCCAAGGTAATAAATTCATCTTCAATTTTACGAATAACTTCAACAATAAATTTATTTTTAATTAAGACACTTCCAATTCGATTAATACTTAAATCAGTTCCCATAATTTCTGATTTAATTGATGTATCACCATCAGAAGTAGTAAAAGTAATTTTGTCTTTTTTAACTTCAATTAAAAGTCCTAGTAGTGAAGGAATTAAAGTCTTTTGAGAAATTATTCGACTTACTTTCAATAATTCATCTAATATTTTATCTCTTTTAATGTTTACAATCATTTTGTCACTCCTTACTTTAGTATATTCTGTAATATATAAATAATTATATACTATTGTTAAAATATTGTTTTTTATTTATTAGTATTATAATGTAGAAAATGTGGAAAACTTGATAAAGTTTTAAATAATATTATTTTTTATTAAAAAACAAGCGTGGAAAACATTGTGCTATTTTCCTTCAATTTTTCTACGAATTGCATTTACTAAATGTTTAAATTCTTTGTTTGTGCTAATATGTGCTTCAACTTTTTTAACACTATTCATAACAGTTGTGTGGTCTTTACCACCAAACTCAGTTCCAATTCTTGTAAATGGTTCATCTAATAATGTTCGACAAAAATACATTGCTAATTGTCGTGCTTGCATTACATTACTAACTCGTGATTTACTCATCATTGCTTTGATAGTAATATTATAATTATCAGCAACAATTTGTTTAATTTTTTTATGGGTAATTTTTTCATTGTTTTGCAGAGGAGCATTTTTAAATGCTTTTTCAACATCAGCTAATGTAATAATTTCATTTGGTTTTTTGTTCATAACAGCTAAAAATAATAATCGCTTAATTGCTCCTTCTAACTTTCTAACATCACTGTTAAAATTTAAAGCAATAAATTCTAGTGATTCTTCTGAAAATAATCCTAAGTTATTTTGATGTTTTAGTTTTTGTTCTAATATTTTAAGAGCTGTTTCAAAATCTGGTGAATCTAAACCAATACTTAAACCATATGAAAAACGAGAAATAATTCTAGATTCAAAACCACCTAGATCATCAGGATATTTATCAGAAGTAATTACAATTTGTTTATTTTTTTCAATATATGAGTTAAAAATATGAAAAAATAATTCATTTGTTTTATTGCGTTTTGCTAATAATTGTATGTCATCAATTAATAAACAGTCGTAAATATCATAAGATGTTTTAAAAGCTTCAATAATTTCATGTCCTTGATTTAAAATATCCATAGCAATTTTTCCAAACTCATCAGCTTTTAAATATTTTACTCGGTTATTTGTTTTATAAATTTCATTTACCTTATTTTCAATTGCGTGTAATAAATGTGTTTTTCCTAGTCCAGAGTCTCCATATATGAATAATGGATTTCATTTTTTTCCAAGATCTAGAGCAACTGCTAAAGCTGCTTGCATTGCTTCGTGATTAGAATCTCCACGAACAAAATTTTCAAAAGTATAATTTTCATAATAAGCAATGTTATTGTTTTCTGTTAATGTATCAATTTTACTAATTACAGATGCTTGTTTATTAATATTTTTTTCTAATTCAAAAGAAATATTATATTGGATTCCAGTCAGTTTTTTTAAGATATTTTTAATTTTTTCATTTAATCCTGCTTCAAAAACACCAATTGCAATTTCTGATTTTGTTGTAATTAAGCAGTTATTATCAGATACAGTATATAAGTTTGTGTCACTAATATAGTAGTTGTAAATTTCTGGGGAAACTGATTCATCACGAGATAATATTTCTTTAACTTTAATCCATAATTCTTTTGTGTTCATTAATTTCATCTCCAATATTTTTTATCGTTATTAATTATAAATAAAAGATGTGGAAAAGTATTAAAAAATGAGCAAAATTAATAAAAATTAATAGTTTTCCACATTAAATATTTTTTATATTATCTTTAAAAGCATTGTTTTTATTGATTATTTTTATTGTTTTCCACATTATTAACATTTTATGGTGTAAATTGTTTTTTATTGTGGAAAGTGATAAAGTTTTACAATAATATTTATTAATGTAAGTATTATCGAAAAAATTGCTAATAACAAATAAAAATATGGTATAGTTATCTTACTTAAAAAATATATTGACTATTAACTCTTATTATTCTAAATAAAATAAAAAAATATTTTAAAGAGAGGAGTTATTAAGTTATGAAAAAACTATTAAGTTTATTGCCTATTGTAACAATTACAGGTAGTTCTATGATAACAGTTATAGCAGTTAATAGTTTTGAACATTTAGAAATAATAGAAAAGAAAAATAATATAGAATATAATATAAATTATGAAAACGTTAAGGAATCAACAAGTTTTGTTGAAAACATTTATGATTATAATAAATCAATTTGAAATTTATCTATAGTTTTATCAAAAGAAAAATTATTAGAAATAATTAAATTATTTGTTCAAAACAATCAAAACGATTTTATAGCAAAAACTAAACAAGTAATAATGGAAATAAAAAAACATAGTATTAATTTTTCTGCTGAAGCCTTTGATGAAAATGCCATTGATGCTTATGCTCATATATTTAGAAAAAATTTTAGTCATTATTATAATTTGTTTTTACATTGGTCGTATAAAAAAGATTGGGGTTTTGGAAAAAAACTCGGAAATTGAATAAGAATAATAAATTAAACCATTTACTAAAATGGTTTTTTTATTTGTAAAACCAAAATTATTAATTGATTCAGAGAAAGGACAGTATCTTAAATATTTACAAAAAAACTATAACAACTTTTTGATACCCTCTTTAAGTTGTTTACACATTTATTAAATATCTTAGAAATCTTTACAAAGTGTACC